>JAVQJG010085725.1:0-21234 GCA_036024015.1 Craterocephalus amniculus | reverse complement strand
ATCAGCCAGTAATAGCGTTCCCCTAGTGATCCGGAGTCAAATTATGAAAGTTAAACCCCTTAGCGAAGAAAAAGCGTCACACAAAAGCTAAAAAAAAATAGCCGCTATCGCTAACTAAGCCAGCCGGACGTGAAATCGGGTATAGTCCCTTTAATTGAGCATTTGTATTTTGAGCCAGTGATCACATGGACAAATGCCTGGAAATCGAATCAAAGAAATTCTTACTCGAGCTGAACAGCAGCATGCTCTCCTTTCACCGATAAATGCTATCAGTTTCTCCCCATTTCCCTCTAATCATTAACTTTCCATGCAACACTTCCACTGTCCATTGTTCGGCTTCGTTTTTGGGCCAATCAAACCAAAGAGTAAACCATTTTTCACACCTACTTGAGTGTGAGAAGTTATTTCAGACCCTGGAGCACTTCTTTGTTTTTGTTCACATTGTTTGGCCGTATGAGAACCCTATGATTGCCAAAGCAATTAGACTGAGACCTCGTTGAGAGAGATTTCAGAACGTGCTTCAAAACCAACCTCAGGGCTTTTGTGCGGCACGGACGTGCGGGCAGCCAGGGATCCAGCCCCGAATACAGAGAGTCTTCATCATGGGTTGTGCACTCTACGTTATATCGATAATCTGTAGCCATGAAGACTGACAACTGCACAGTGCAATAAAGCAACTCAGACCACATTCAGGCAGAATACAACTCTTCAAATGTGGCTCCTCATCTTGACATTCCTCACCATCATCTTATCCAAATCGCCAGAGGCCACAACTCTGAAAACATTTACTCCAATTTCTTCTTTTATTTTCTGCTTGTCTTCCTCAGAACGGAGCAGACGCCGAGTCTTCATAAATCAGCTCTAAAATCGGACAGCTCCTGACAGCTTCGTACATCTGCCTAATCACGCTTCTTATGGGAGAAAAATACATGAGGGGGGGTCCGCGAGGAAGAAAAAAAAAGTGGTTATTTATCTTGATAGGGTCGGGAAAAGAGCAGGCGAAGAAACAGAATTAAACAGTACAGGAGGAGGAGTTAGAACTACAACATGCTCGCTCAGGACAGTAAATAAGCAACCGACGGAAATCCAATGAGACCTGAGAAAACAAGCTTATTCTGCGGTACAGTGGCCATTATTTAAGATGATTTATGTCCTCTGGATCAAACGGTTGGAAAGATGGACAGAAAAGTTGACACCACTATTTTATGGATTTCCACTGGGGGGATAAAAAAGTTCATTATACATTCATCATGATGACAACAACCTTAGCAGGGCTCCTCATACAGAGCTGTTATCATCATGCATCTTTGTCATAAATACAGAAAGAGTAGAGTCCTACATGGCAGCAGCGCTGGCCCACAGTGCTAGCTTCAAGAAAAACTGCTTTAAAGTCAATGCAACCCTGGACCCCATCAGCTGCACTGCCTCAGCCTTTTTAATGAATCACATGGGGAATGGAAAGAAGCAGCGTGTTGAAATGAACAAACTTGTAAGACTCCAAGTTTTCCTGCTTTTTTTTCTCTTTATTTAGTCCTCTGTGCAAGCTTCCCTCTATCCCACCTTATCAATAATAAAGGGATTGGTGATAGAGCCCTATTCTGTCACCTCCCATCTCCTCCACGAACTCAGCTGCAGGCAGACAGAAATGCTTCCCGAGAACAGATTACAGCCAGTCTGCAATATACATGAAGGAAAGCAGTGTGCCTGTGAGTGCAGCCCTGAATTCAAATATGCAGTGACGGTAGTCTTATGAGCAGAGGAGACCTCTTTTGTTCCAGTCGCTGAGATTGTCGTCTGACCTCACCATCACCTTCTGCAAACCTGTGCTCCTGGAATCTCTCATTTGAAGACTTGATTTTTAAAAAAAAAAGAATATATATATATATTGCACACACAACAACAGACACAAAAAGAAAAAAACACATGTGTAGTTTTATGCTTGCTAATTAGGAGAAGGTGTTGAGTGGGAGTCTGTTACGCTAACATATGCAAGCATCACCATTACCGTCTCCATCCCTGCTTTCTTTTTCTGGTTAGCACACTCAACTTTTTTTTACACCCTCTGCATCTCATCGCCATCATCAAATGTTTCATCAGTGTTGCATCTCCTCTCGCTTCTTGCATTTGAAAGGAGACTCAGTGTGTATAAGGAAGAGCAGCAGCAAAAGGGTAAAGTTTGTCTCTGTCAGCGCGGAGATTCGGGCAAATTTTTCTCTTTGCTTTATTTGCACTGCACACCTTATATTTTTTCCTCAAGACTTACAAAACTAGTCAGAACTAAAATCTCAGCAAAGAAGCAGGTTATGTCACCGCTTTTCAGATCAAGAGACATCGCACCTTTCATGCCAAAGATCATCGAGAACTAAATTAAGTCCAAGGATTTCAGGCTATGTAAAAAATCAGTTTACATAAACATTTATTCCAGCTCGAACTTCCTTCAAAAAGCCGTCAGAGTGTAATTTGTGGGTTTTGCAAGCCACTAAATGCTTAAAGAGATTCTCATTCTGCAGAGTGTTGTACTCGCCTTCATACTGTACAATTATATGGGGCTGCCTGAGACAGCCATTGGGCTCTGCTTCCACAAAGCAAACACTTCATAACAGATGTGACTGAGTTGTAGAGCTTGGATTTATGTGTTTTCTATGTGTAGAAAAAGCAAAACTGCCCAGACATTATCCCCATGCAGTCGGGCAGATTTGTATGGGTGTTAGGCATCATAACTGCATCTGTAGCACTTAACTTTCTCCTCTCTTCCACCTTATTTTATGCATCTGTAATGCACATCTGCTAAGCCAGCTCGCAATATCTTAGTCAATAAGATAATATATGAATCCATCATTAGGAAATTAAACTTAAATTACAAATCGATAACTGACTATGAGATGCCAGTGTTTTCTGTTTGTTAGTTAGGCAATTCTGCATTTAGATTTCAGTCCAGTGCCAATGTTCAACGTAAGCCTGGAACGTAACGAGGTAATGAAGCAGAAACTGAGGTGGTGGATGAGTTGTTTTCTCATCAAGGCAGCTGTCTGGGACATTTTTCGGCCCTTTTTGACAATGAGCTTGAGTTGAGGACTGAGGATTGGGCTGATTGTCAAATTTTGATGTTTTGTGAGGATAAAAAGGTGCTAATTAGCCCGTATTTTTGTAGCACATCTATTGTTTGGCAGCAGTACCTCACTGGTTTGATTGCTGTACAGAAACTGTAGCCAGCGTGCATCTCACTGGAAGACTGAAGGCACAAAAGACATTGCGTTAGAGAGCGATTGTGTTACATTTCCTGATATATTTGGGTCTCTCTGCAGCCCTAAGGCCTGAACACCAATATTCCATGCTAACATGAGAGGTTAACAGCTGAGTAATATTCATTAAGATCTTTATAACACAATCTATTCTTTGGTAACAATATAGGAGACAGCAGCTGCTCTCCGAACAGCAAATTCAACACAGGAACAAGTCTTCTTCTCCCCATGTGCTGTTAGGAAAAACATGGCATTTGAATATCACTTTCAAGACTCATTTCAGACGCTGCCTTCATGCCTGATTACTGTGCGACTCCCTAAATTTCCTCAACACCCACACTGGTAATAAGTAGGAAATTATGTTTTTCATTTCAAATTAGATGAAATGAATCATTCTCAAGCACCCAAAGTATCTTTACAATCCTGCATTCATAAGACACCGTAAATAAATGGCAGAATAGATATTAAAAAAAGCATTTTTCATAAACTATTGCAATACTAATTTTGCAGACAAATATGACCTTGAACAAATTGCTTGTTGCCGGTTGGAAGAGTTGTTTTAGGGTGTGACCACAGGATAATTTAAGTTTGTTTTTGGTCCGGCATATATGAAAAAAATTTGTTGACTAGTTATTTTTGCCACAGAGTATCACAGTCTGCTAATTTTACACATGAGTCCTGTTCTGCCCATGATTTCGTGCCGCAAACCAGAAACGTGGCTGCAGATGTAAACAGTCATCAGAGTGTTTTATGTCACTTTTGCCCGCGATATTATATGTAGTCAAATATCTGGAAACATGTCATCACAATCTGACCAATCACAAGGTAGTACTTCTGTGTAACTGCGTCCGAGTAGCTGGCTGTGCGTCAGGTCTGGAGGAGGTGCATGTCGAGCTTCCGTGGACCTACGCAGAGCCTACGCCCGTGACAGAATAAAGGCCCATTTATGCTCGACGCAGATGACGGATACGCACACGCACGGAAAGCTTCGTCCGTCTTCTGTGTCAAGCAGAAAAACTCTAATACAAGTCTAATAATTAGTGGGATAGAAAATAAAGATTTTAGAAGTATAAAAAGAGGTTTTCTCATTTCATTTTAAATTATATCCCATTAGTTATTCTGTTGTAGATATACCAACACCCTGTTTGATAAGACTACTTATCAAAACTCTAGCCCTTGTAAGGATGACTAAAGATCTATCTGAGTTCTATTTTGCTATTGAGGAACCGGACTCAGTTATTTCTAAAAAGCTCTGAAACAAGTCCCCAAGGACAGATGGGCTCACAACAATTTTTTATTAGTTATTTGGAAAGATGTAATTGGTTTATTTTATTTCTAGATTTGATTCTGTTGAACAATCTTTCATCTTAAAAATGTTGTTTCATTTAGGTTTTGGAAGAAGCTCTATAGATATTTAATGCTATATAATGGAATTACAGTAACAGTTCAGTACCTTTAGGACATGGCACATGTTTTAGATTTGAGATTACGAGAGAAATCCGACAGGGCTGTGGCACCTCACTGATACAATACATAATGAATTAAGCATTTTGCAAAAAGATTTTAATAAAAACATCATTAATATGCGGAAATAAGTAAGATCTATATCAACGATAAGTTTATGAAGAATTTTATGGGGCCCTAGGGAACTTGGGGCCTTAGCCAACCACCTAGTTTTGCCTTATAGGAAATTCTGCCCCTGAATCAGAATATCAGCAGTTTCCTATAAAGCAAATAGACAGATAGGAAACAGGGCCTCCATATTGGCTCCTGCTACTGAGAAGAGAGGGCCCTCCATTTTTTTTTCACCCCAGCATTTTTGGAGGGAGCCCAAGTCAGTGGCAGATGGCAGCAGGATGAGACTCAGAGACAACCTGGCGGGAGCTTGGAGGACAAGCCAGGAAGCTGCAGCTCTCGAGTGCTGAGCTGGTCTGCACAGGATAAAAGGGATCCGGCCCCCTCCATATGGTCCTCATTGCTATGCCCGATCACAATGAGCTGCCGATAGACACATTGCCATTGTGACTGGATGGAGTTCAGCATAGTTGGAGAAGAATTAACTCAGCTTAAAAGCAAAATTGAAGGTTTTTTTTGGGTTTTTTTTCAAAGCTGGACACGGAGCAAAACTGGCCTATCAGTATTAGCGCCATCATAGGGAAGAAGTGAAAACAGAAAGGGGGATCCATCTTGATGTCTCCGTTCAGAAGTGAATTTGAAACCCAGGGGGCGAAGGGCTTTATCTTCACATAAAGAATTAAGATTAATATTGATGTTCCCAGCTGAAAAGCATCAGCAGGAAATATCGAGTGCAGAGATTCTTGTCATTATGAGAGGAGATGATGAAAGCATTGCCCTAGTTTTGCACCCATTCAAAATGAACCCCGAGGGCCTTAGGGGTACTCCCCTCTCCTGTTGTTCTCCCTCCCAGACAGCAACTACATCACCTCCCTCCCCTCCCCTCCCCCTTTTTCTATCTCCTCCTTCTCCTATGTCTCCACTTTCTGATCAATAGCCTTGACGTACCAATCAATACGGCCACAAATCACTTTGTTTGGTCTCCTCCTTCTCCTCTTATTGGCGTGCCCCCATCCCTGCCCACCAGAAGGAAAAGGGGGGAAAAAGTGGAGGTGGTGTGCCGGCGTCAGTGCAGATATGAGAAGGCCATCTGTAGTTTATAACACTCCTGCTCTCTCTATGATACAACACACACTGCTTAATGCGCCTTCACACACACAACTTTATTCTCTTTTATCACAGCCTCAGTCTGTTAATAGCCCAGAAAGGTGAATATAGCATGTGATTGCGTTATTTTCAGAAAACCAAAGTGCAGTGTCGGCTGCCAATCCATCAAGCTGAACTTTTTCTCCCAGGTGCCTCTGGGGCCATATGCCCTCACAGTGCATGCGCACACACACCGCGAGCGGATGGTTACAGTAAATGTCCGGGACAGAAAAAGGGGGGAAACGTGCTTGACGTAGATTCAAATTTATAGCCGGCGTTCATGCGCGGCTGGCTTTAGCGTTAGTATTACAGTAGCACGGGGCCCCCCCGCTGGCCCCCACGAAGGAATTAATTGCCGGTGACACAAAAGCAGCACAAAAAGTGCCACGCTTTTGCGCTTTTCATTACCGTACCGGGAGTCTTTCTGTGTGGCTTTGTAATATTTTCTCAGTGAGAAAGAGTGGAGGAGATGGGAAAAAGCTGGAGGAGGGTGAGATGTGTGTGTGTGTGTGTGTGTGTGTGTGTGTGTGTGTGTGAGGGGGGGGATGATAAGTAATATGAAGCCGGCTGGAAGAGTCTTTAGCTTATCGCTGTTCATTTGTCTTCATTTCCTTTCTTTGGAACATTTCGCCCATCCTGACCCACACTGCTGGAGCACCGCTGAGCGCATGAGCACACATACATGCACAAACACCCAGAGTGTTCGGTTTCACACTTACACCCGCAATCAGAACCAGGCCATGTTAACTGCATGACCTGGCAAATATTTGTTCATCTAAGGTTAATAAATTAAGTGTGAGGAAGCACACAGGCCACCAAAGTGCTTGCAATTTCAAAAATAGTTCTGTCAAATCTTCGTGTCTGTCACACTGTCGCTATCCACAGAAACTAAACTTCACTGAAAATGTGTCAAATGAAAAGCTGTTAGATAATCCCATTGTATCTGATGTTTTCCTTTCACATCAGATCAAAGCTGTTCTCTAAAATGACAGGTGTTTGACAGATCTGTAAAAAGAATATACAAATATAGTATTGATTTAGATGAGAACATAATATATTACGTGTTTTGGTCACTGAATATTTCTTTTACACACAACTCTTCCAACAATGTCATATATTTACAGTAACTAATTAACATTATTTAACCAGGAAGGAAAGCTTTAAAAGGCCCAATAATGAAATGTAGATGCTCGTAGACCGCAGAGATTACTTCTAAAGGGTTGGCAAAATGACAGCATTGGAGAGAAAAGGAAAATATAGTGGCGTTGGAAGATGAAGCTCATAAATAATAGATGCCATCAAGTTAAAAAATGGAAACGGTAGCTTTGGAAATGCTTACATTTAATTGATGTTTATCAGCTTCAAATTCAAACTCCGAGTGCCATGTTAGATATTTTTTCTAGATGAGAGAATCCATGAAGTGTGATTCACAGTAATGGAAGAATGCAACAGTATTATAGTAAAGAAATCCGTGGGAAAGTGGCAACATGGGTCTGTGAAGTCTAATCATCACTTTCTGATTGTAAAGCTAAACTCATAGGTGCACCTGCAATAATTTTAGAAGTACAGATTTTCCCTCTGCTGATTATTAATACTGAAGTATTCCTCAGTCATCGGACCCACCAGTCTGTATTGTAGACCCTGGGCAGAGAATACATTCTTCTCTAAGAAAAACTAGATGTCAACACTTCCAGCCAAGCCAAGTAAGATGGTTGACAGGGGTGCAATTTGGTTGCTCTAGGCAACCAGTCAATTGTTACTACCAAGCACACATTCATATTGTCCTTTTCCTGCATTCCCCTATGTATCTGAATGTGTCTAGCCATGCCAGTGGGTGCTCTTATCAAATTACAGCACATTCTACACCTAATATGCTGCATTTTCTTCACCCCAGAGATGGAGAGGTGCTTTGTTTGCTACCATGGTAGAGCTTGGGATTATGCGTCGAAGGAGATAGAAGGTGGAAATAAAAGAGAAAGAAAACAACCTGCAGGGATGGAGGGGAAAAAAAGGTGAGCAGGGAATTCCAATCAGTGGAAAACAAATGGCCTCCATAACATCAATCTCCTGTTTGTCTGGTTTGGCTGGCGCTGAATGCACGGTGAAAGCTGTGTTTCTTAAACTTGCACACACACAAAAAAAACAGGAAATTCGAATATGCAACCAGCAGCCTCATTGTGGAAATGAATAATTGCACTTTTGTAAAGTACGGGTCAAAGAGAGAGAAGACACCGCAAACTGCTCTTAGATAAAAACTCTTCTGATGAGTCTCCACCACAGAATGGAAGAGACTTTGCTTAATGATATCATCAAAAGCACAGCAGCTCATGCGTGTACGTGTGATTGGATCACCGCTGCACATAGTGATGCAATACGATTGGCTGACATTGAGCAACTCAGTGAGATCTGTGTACCCCATTGCCCTTTGTTTTAGTTCATCCCTCTTTGATAAAAGAGACAAGGCCGGGTGACTGAACAGCGGCTGATAAGGATTCAGTGTCTGCTTCAAGGACGTTCAAGTGGAGCAGATGTTTGGGAAAGCAGTGGGACTCCTGCTGGTGGCATAAGCAAACCTCCAGGAGCCTCGGAAAGCATCCGTACTGTTTATATTTGTGCAGACACGTTCATTTAATATAGGTGCATCTAATATAATCAGAAAGATGACTCTATTAGGGCTGAGTGCTGGCATGTGCCGTCGCGCCGTGAAATCTGCACTGTAAAATGTTAACTGTGAATTACAGCCCCAGTAATGTGATAACTACTGGATAGTTTATTGCTTCTGCTGGGAAACTCTTTTGCTCAAGCCAAGACCTCCAGCCGAAATGGCTTTTGCTTAAAGAGTCGTCAGCGGGGCAGCAGCTGAAGGGTTCAGCGCTGCATAGTGTCACTTGGTTAAAGCAGGGTTTATATTTTCAAATATGTCATGCACTACTGGGGGCTCGTTGTGGGAGTGGTAGTGTGTGATACATGAAGTCACCATGTATCACTGAAGGACAAAGGGAGACTTACCAGAATGTTCAGCACTAAAATACAGCATTAAATATAAGCAAATACAAATAAATATTACATAAATTGAAGGATTTTAATTTAATGTTTGTTGTAGAGGTCATCAATGAACTGAAAATTAATCCGTTTTAACCCTAAATATGTTATTTTGATAAACAGAGAGAAGTTATCATTTGGAGGTGTCTTAATGTACAAAAAATGGACCAAACAAAATGTCTTGGCTCTCTTATCTTGTTGACGTTTTGGACCCAGAATGATGAACGGCAAAATTAATCAAACATGAAGGCAACAACTTGATAAAGCCCTGTTTTAAGCTAATGCGCTGACCTGTCAAAAGAAACGGATCCACATTACTCACCGTTCAGCCGAACGCCCTTCTGAGTAATTGTCCATTTCTGTAGAATTTGAAATGTACTTAACTAAAATTAGCAAGTCTAAACTCAGAGAATAAACAGCGCTGTTAGATAGAAACAGATCATTTTTCACCCAGAAATAAATCCCTGTATTTATCCACATGCAAAATGTCTGTTTTTGCATTTAAATGCTGCAGCTAAATTGCAGAGCCAAGTGTCTGCTTTTTATAGGATTTGCTCAGTATGGCCTGAGGGGAACCCAACAAATCACTAACACCAATATTTGGTGGAGAAATCAACCCATTCTTGCAAGACTAAGTACAATAATAAGTTTGGCCCATGTAGGAAAACTGTTTTGGGTGTGCTGTTAGCAAGTCCTGGGTATTTTATGAGCACTGTTATTTAATGTAATTATTGGTAAGTGCTCTGAAATTATTTAGCACACTTTAACCTCAGCTGTACACAGCATTTTAAAATGTGTTGCCCATTCAGCCGACACTCGTATAGAGCTTCTACACAAGTAGGAATTTTTATTCTATTGTCAACACACTGAGTACAGCTGTGGCCGTCTCAGGTTCAACATTTTGCCCAAGGACACTTCAAATCGTAGACGAGTTCAGGTTATGTCCACCGACCTTAAAATTAATGGGCAACTATTCTGGCATCTGAGCCAGGGCTCGTCTTTAACAGGGTCAGGGTTCATTCAGTTACACATGTACAAACAGGCACACCTCCATCTTTCTCTCTGTCGTTCTGCTGCTGCCCATCTCTCCATCATTACTTGTGTGTTTGTGTGTGTATGGGAGGCCTGATCATGCAACACACAGATGGTGAGTGGCTCTCTGATTGGCCAATAATTGGTTGATTGGAGTGTTTAGATGCATCGTTTAAAAGCTCATACATGTGTGCACCGACACACAGGCACACGTACAAAGCGACACTTGGCAGTAAGCAGCCGATGTAATTAGCTGCAGCGATACTGGTTCCCGTTCGAAGCCGATAGCTTTTAGTGACAGCAAGAGAAGAAAACGCCTTGGAAAATAATTATGACACAAAACAAATCTGGGAGTTTCTGCGTGTACTGATTACCTACTATTGTAATTAAAAATCAGGTATTGCAGATCAATTCAAATAACTACATGCAGCAGTGTAAAAAAACTTTATCCATGTCTCTAACCATTAGAACTTCTGTTCTGAATCAGTTCACTCGGTAATCGATTGTATGAGTGGAAATGCTTGTTGTGTTGCCTTCTAACCCAATCAGCAAATAAATTTATGGGAAACTACTCATATCCATCTAAACTAAAAATTTAAAACCAATTATTGACTTACATTTTTAATCAAGGCCTTCTGAGGACCATTCATCAGAACAAATGATCATATCAGTACGATATGATTTTGGAAGTTGAATTATCACCCAGCCCGACAATCAGCAATATGAAGACATTTATTTGACTTCTTCATATGTTTTCTACACTCTTCTGACATTTTGTTGTCGAAACAATCAAACACTTAATTGAGGAAATGCAATCAAAGGGTCTAACCCATGATGAAAATAATCAGTTATAAATTGCTCTAAATATTCCTTTGCTCAAAATGCACAGTGCGGAATGAAAATGTAAATAAGATAAGATGAATCCAAAATGATCTCAAAGTTGAAAAGGGACTATTCTGGCAGAAACGACTAATAGCACAGAGAAGAAATGCATGAGGAGAAGACTAAGATAAACTTAATTGGAAATGCATGAAAGGGAACCATGAATCATGAATACTTTGCAGCAGTATGACCTCAGTCAGAAAAGGAAATCCAGCAAAGTTTGGATTAAATAAGTGAGGCCAACTGAGTAACAAATAAACAAAAAAAATCCAAACTGAAACTGCTGGGTTTCAGCTGCTGCGTTTCACAGGTGACCAACAGAGCATTTTTTACTCACATCCATGACAATCTGTCCTTCCATCTGCTGTCACCCTCAGCTAAGTCTGTCTCTCCAGTTACCTAAAAACATACTTTTCATAGTATTAAAGCGAAAGTAGGACTTTACAAAATTAAGCCATCCATGGAACATGTGTTCCAGGTTTGACGTATTCATCCAATAAAACACAATGTGTAGCAAGCTGCCTATACGCAGCAGGAATCAGTAAAATCGATGTAGATTCTAACAGAACACAAAGAAGTGAATCCAGGTAGAGGTGATGTAGTTGCAGAAGCAATCCAGGTAGACTACACCTCCAGAGTTAGCTGTCAGCAGCGCCTTGCTAGCTTCAAACAATGAAAATGGAAAGTTTAATGCATGAAACTGTGGGCAGAGACATAAATCTTATTCTTATGCATCAAGCAGGCCGTCCTGATCGATATTCACCCATCAGGTACGCATTTCCCACTGGAATCTCAAACTACTGTAAAAGCACATTCATTGATGCCAATACATTTTTAACTTTTTCATATTTTTGAAAATCAGCTTTTGAACAAGATAAATGGAGCATATAGCAAAGACTCCCCTGTCATGCTAGGAAATGGAAATGGATGCATGTCCAGCTGTGTTAAGGTGCAGAAACATCTGATTCATGCTCTCTGGATGCACGTGTGTGTTGGTTCATGCTGAAGCAAATTCAATAATGTGTATATTCTATCTGACTGCAATGACTGAAATCCTCATGGTGTAAGGGATCAAATCATATCCGCTATGAAGAAGCTGAGCTGCCAAAGTGTCTGAAAAACATTTTTTTTAATTTACCTCGTTACCAAGAGACGCGTCTCATTCATTGTCAACAAGAGTGTCTAAATAAAATAAAATGGCAAATGTGTAAACACAAATGGAACAGTATGACAACAAAACATGGCTCATTCACAGACGCCGCTTTCTCTCCTTCCCAATTCTGTCTCTTTTTGCTCTGGAGCTTATCTATCACGTCGTACACCAACCAATTTATATGGAAAGCACTTTTAATGTGCTGCAAACAGAACAACATGGTCTACTAAAGCATATGGCACACACGCTTCATCTATTAAAGGCTTCTTGGCTTAGCGATTTACTATCTTGGTATGTCGAACACATATGGAAAAAAAAGATAAATGCTGTCTTTGTCTCCACAGTCTCCCTCTTCTTCTCCACGCTTGTTCTGCAACCATCTTCCCTTTCTACCTTTGGGAACAGAGTGGGAAGAGACAACGCAGGGAAGGTATTCATTTCTGACTCATCATTGACTCAACAGCATGATGTTTCCCCCCTGAGGGCACTATAATGATCCTTGGGCCGAATGACATATGTCTGAGGCAGATTAGGAAGGGAAATTCTAAAAAAACGTATCAACAGGGATCATGTCAAACTGAATTAATTCAGCTCCTCTAAGGTGGACTTGAGATCATGTTTGGAAAGCGATACAGGTGGAGCAACATTGCAGTTATTACTTCATAAATGAAACTCCACGTCTGTTGTTTCATTTCTCGGCCACTGCAGATTGAAACACATACCGTGCAGGACCTGTGGAAGGTTTTTGGAGGTGGAATCCACTGAGCAATATCTTTTTCTCAACATTCTCATTTTGGTTTTTATTGGAGCACATTTTTGGCACGGGAAAACTTACAGCATGCGTCGATCCTTACCAGGCTTTTGTTTTCTTGGAGTGCAATTATCTCACACTGCCTTCAATGTTCCTTCATAATCTCCCCTCCAAGTTTCCAAACTAAACACGACATGACACCTATTGGAAGTTTTGGAGAATATTACAGCAGAAGATTCTGCTCTAAAAGTTCATCTCTGAGTAGGTTGGTGTTGATAAGGAATTCCAACTTTGTGACTCATTTCAAGCACCATGTCAGCTTATTCATTTGTGTGCAACTTGAAATGATGGTTTCTCCTAAAGCACTTGTAGGGAGAATAAGGTGACAGTAGTATGTGGATTTGCTGATGCTAAACTAAGCAAATGGGGAGAGTTTGTTACTGGAGATGAAGCCTGAACATCTCAGGAAGAAGCTTTTGAAATGTAGATCACATCAAATTCTCTTTTCCCCATTCAGTGGCGTGTCAGGCTGCATTACCGTGAATCACTTATGCTAAATGGGGGCCTATTCATATGGTAAGTGATAGGTATGTATTTTTTCCAGCTTGAATTTATCGCAATCTGTTTAGTATAGACGAGAAAAAAGAACTTTCCTTTGCAAATCTGATGCAACAGCACACACAGCCAGAAAGGAGAGACCCAAGGGTCTTGTTGCCCAGGCATTATTCAGTATCTTCCTTTTAATAATACATTTACATACAAGAGGCAAAAAGTAGTCTGCTGGAATGTCACTGTGTTAGTCTAAGATTGTGTCTCTGATTTGCTGGGTTACTGTGTGGTGGGTGGGTTGCAGTTTTGCTGAAGAATTAAAGGAGCTATACCTGAAAAATGGTTTCTACACGGTATATTATGTAGTAAAAGGGGGAAGTCGAGCTTATTGACTTATGGACTTACCCCTTTTACTACATAATACTATACCGTGTGGAAACCATTTTTCTTAGAAAGATTAAAATGATATCAGGTATAGCTCCTTTAACACAGAGACGTAAAATAAATCAATTCAAGACCAATGTGAGATCATTTTTCTGCACAGGGAACCTGGAAAAGAATATTTGTACAGTTTGATAAAAATAATATTCCTAAGGAATCGTACCTCAGTTGCAAAACAGAAAAATGACAATATTTTAGAAGCAGGTTTAAAGGAGCAACAATGCAATCTAGCTTATCAGTGCATTTAATCGCAAACAATAGAAAATATTTTTAATGTTTACAAAGAGCCACTAAGAACTCAGTGAAAAGAAAATGTCTATTAAAATTGTATTAAAGAACATGTCATTTTATCCTAAATACTACCCACACACAAAAATTTGTTAAGAGGGAGTTGTTAGCAGTTAGTTCACTAGCTAGCTTACTTGCAAATTTTTACTTGTTACGTACGTAGCACACTTCAAAAACAAACATTCCACAGAATTTTAGTAGGTGGGACTCTTCGATAAATTAAAGTATCTAAAAATAAATAATAAGGTTCTAGTTTTGTGTCCACTGACCATTGCTGCATATCGACAGCCTTAGCATGCTTCCCACTGTTAGCCTGCCTCAAACTTCTAAGCCAGAAGCATAGCTGAGATTCATTAGCTGCCTCATGTAAGATGTTGGTAACCACAGCCATGACATTTAGTCATATCACCAGTTGGTTTTTTTTTTCCTTACAACCATTACTGGGTACCAGAGGGCAAAACGAAGTTGGTCAGTAAAAAACTTTCTTAAAGCAATGCTACATAAGTTTGTGTTCTGAAAGCGCCGAGCTTCTAACTCATTTTGATGATGCCCTGACATTCATTATACACATTCCTGGGGTTGTCATTGCTCTGTATTGTCCCAGTGACGCTTTCACAAATTCCTTTTCCAGCCCAGAACATCATGTGACAACAGGATGTTTCTCTATAGTAACATGTTACATGCCAGCAACGGGATATCAACACTTTGGCCATTTTCGACATGCACTATGACTGATTCAGCAAAGAAACCCAAGAGAGAATTATCAGAGCACAAAGGGGGAAAGAAATAGAGAAAGAAAACAGTGGAAGAGATAAGAAAAGTGTCAACAAGGACTCATGGAAAGAGAAGCAAGGATGCAAGACAGATGCAAAACAAGCATCAGATGGGGGCCAAAGTTCAGCAGAATTGCTTATATAAAGACATTTTCAAGTAAATTCTCACTGACCTAAAGATAAAATGACTCCATGATAAAACCTTTTAACCTCCATTTTTTGAAAATAACATGTAGGACATGAAAGCTGACATTATTTTTTGAATGATCTTACATGGTTTTACTTGATAATGTGCATTTCTGCGCTCCTGTTTGACAATATCAGTATCATAGTAGCGTTAGTTCATTGTGATCAGCATAATGTTCATGACAAAGTGAACTTCATAACCTGCCAGTCTGACAGAAATTACACCTGCGGTACAAGGCACCTCATATCAGTCACTGTCAGAAATAGAGGTATTTTGCATTTTCTTTACATATTTCTTTCATGATTCTTTTACTGTCACAAGTATATTTAAATTTCAAGAAGTCGCTGATGATAGATTTAATAAATGGCATGGTCCAAGGTTACAACATAATCAGTTCCAGCCACAGCCCACTGTCACATATCTTAGTGTAATTTTATGGCCTGGTACAGATCATTGAGTGCTCTTACAGAAGTAAATCTGTGTGCGGGCGAATCCTTGAATAAGTTTATTTACATTCTTTATGAAGTTTTAGGAGAAATCTGACACGGAAACAGTTTTTACATTTGCTGCTGCGCAAATTGTCCGTTACCCATAATTTAATGTAAGGTATAGTATAATATAGAAACAACAAGCTTAAAGACAATTTGTGGCACTCGTTTGCAAAAGGGATGAAGTTCAAGCTAAACATTTTTTTAAGATGGTAACAGTACTACTTTAATTTCAAAGTACAACACATTAAGGTTAAATTTGTATTATTTTCTTCAGTTTTTAATGTATTCGAAAAAATGAAAAGTCGTAATGTTTGTAAAGACGTTCTCAGTTCAATAAAGAACAGTGGTTGATTGTTTAAGACCTTAAATATCTGATTTTAATGAGCAAATGGACTGTTGGAGCAGCCGCTCACATCAATTAGCTGGTGAAGCTGACGTAAAGGGAAAAATGTTCCAGGAAACATTTTCCCCATTATAATGCACAGGGTCATGTTCTGGGTTTCTTTGCAGCCAATGACACAGGGAACATTTCACTGGTTTTATAGCAACTTCTAGAGGCAAACATCACGACATCTGTAAAAATGATTGCCTCTACAACATGACAAGGATCCTAAACACATTTCAGAATCCACCCTCACAGCCTCCAGAGGTGTAAACTGAAGATTTTTACAGGCCATTGACAGTTCCCTGACCTATCATTAAAAGTCTCAGGAGAGTGGTGCACGCAAGTTAGCTGAAAAATCTTACATTTTGTTTCTTCTTTGTTTTTTATCAGGGAAAATCCCTAAAACAACTGAAAGATACATCTGGCAGCAAAAAAAAGGAAAATACTTGAAACTTCCCTGAGATCCAGTGGGTTTTTTCCCCCTTAAGTTTCACTTCAAGTGTGTCGCTTTGTTTTTAAAACTGTAATTCAAAATAATTATATCTAAATAACTAAAGTAACATTTCAGAATTAACTTTCTGCCCTCTGTGGGATCAAGTTATCATCTTGCATAGGAGGCCAAACTTTTCAAACCACTATACAGTAACAGTGCACAAAACAGATATTTAGGTGTACAGAAGATAAATGGGTTTAAATCCATTGGCAGTTGTTGAAGTTTGTCATTAGGAAAGCCCAACGAATTTAAAATGACAAGTCGAACCCTCACTTATCCTCAGCTTTGTCTGCATCAACACGGTTGATTGACCTCCAGGGTTTTACACAACTTACTCAATCATTTATAATCAGCCTTTCTTCCCATTCTTCAAGCTTACATTGCTGAGCTGCTGCAGACAGCCTTACCTTGTCTTGTTTAAGGGAACCTCAAGTTACAAGTGTATTTCCTTTACTTTTCGCTCTTCTATTTTCCAATCCGCCGATTCCATTGTAAAGACCTTACACAAGCAAAGCTTTTTAAATCCACATATCCATTCATTCGATACAGAATCCATCCTTCCCCCACCCCCATCACTGCTGATTTCATTGAAATGCTAACAGCAAAACCAGTGAAAGCACCTGCTGGAGGGGGGCCAAAGGCCAAAGACATCCATGATGACTTACACATTTATATATTTATACACATATACATGTGTGTGTGTGGAAGGATGGAGGAGAGGCAGGAAAAGGTCATCATGAATAGTACATGAGGGAGGGTGGGGTCATTTTCTTAAATGTCCATCAGCTCTGTGCAGATAATCTCCAGCTGGTTGGGATGGGGGTCGGTGATTAGCCGGACATTTGTGTGTGTCTTTGCTCGTGAGCGTGAATCTAGTAACGGTGATCTCTTCCATATTCATACTTCGACCTTACCCATATGCATTCAGGTCCACACGACACCTTTTATATCCTGGAAATTGGGCTGGAAATAATGGGAGGGGGGCACAAGGTGGAAGTCCGACCTTTGACCCCGAGCTGGTGCGTGTGTATGCATGCACGAGGGTGTGGGGTAGATTAAATAAAGAGCCTTGATTGGTGCATTGATGAATTGGTTACAGAGACTTTCACACTACAACATTAAAAAAAAACTCGTAGAGACTCCAGCCCTGTCAATCAGATTTAAACCTAGCTGCACCTGAACAAACACACACAGAATAAACATATTCTGTGGCTTATATAAATATTTTAATATCCATCTGCTCTGCCTCAAATGGCATTTGATAGTGAGAAACAGACAGGTAGATATTTTAAACCATCTGTTCATTTACTAAATTGGGACCAGTCACACGTAGGCCAGGGGTGAGGCTGTAGCACGAACAGCAAAAATATGCATTGTTAAAATACATCCCACAGGGAATAAAAATCAATAAAATAACAGAATTATTGACTTTTCAATAAGCGAAGAATATTTTCTGTTATTGTTTAAAGGTTTTTGTGTGTTGAGATGTGAAAAGTGGGATAAGAAGTGGCGAAAGCAAACAACTCTCAGCAGAATAATTCTTCTGAGAAGAAAGAAAATCCCAAAATAAATTACACAAGAAAGTTACTTGAGTTTTGGCAGACTGCTTTGTGTAAATTTGAGGGTGGATGTGATTCGACTTTATTGATTCATTCCCCGAAAATGGTCATATTTTATTTCTACAGCTGTGTCATCAGTGCAATGGGTAAACAAAAAAAGATGGGATTTTTTTTTGTCCTGAAAGCGTTTGTGGCCTTGAAGAGTCATGCCTGTGGTTTCTGATGTATTAGTGATTTATTAGGCCAGTGGATCGAATCCAAGGCGGGAAAAACTGCTTGGAGAAATGATACAGGCAGATCTCCAGTATTTTTTATGTCAACTGTCACCGGCCACCCAGCGCAGGCTCAGGATAAGGAATGAATCAAAGATATCATGGAATTTTAAAAGGCGTGGCATGGTTTCATAATAGATACAATTTACAATTCAGGGAATGTCTGTGTAGCTGATTTTTTCAGTTCGTATCTACAAAAAGCCTTTCTGCAAGGTTAAATGGAGCAGTTCTTTTAGAAAATGTGAATGATCTAATAATCAAAGTTAATGCAGAAAACCACAAGGATAAAACAAATCATTTCACCTCAGCATTTCAACTTGAAAGATGGAGACAATGACTTGGAGATTATAACTACCGGTGACGTCAAACCAAGAAAATATTCATTCGTAGAAGGCTTTGTTTAATAATTTGGTCCAGCCAAGTGTCAGTGCTGAGAAACGTGTCCAAAAATGTGCAGGACTGAGTTTTTATCTTTCAAAAAACAAGAACAGGCCGTACCAACCTCCACATACACACACACACACGCTTTCCACCTGGACACTCACATACCCATCTCTATTTTCTCCCTCACACTTCAGTCTTTCATTATTAATCTTTACACCGACTCTCTCTTCAATCAGAGCTCCTTTAGTCGGACTTCAATAATTGATACATTTCCCAGGAGCTGCTCTAAAAGTTTTTTGATCAAACCTTATTTACACTGTGTTTTTTCCTCACCAGTCGCTGATGGCGTGTCGAGTGAGGTGGAGAATTCTGGGCACAAAACCTAGAACAGGAATTCACACCTGGCACACACGGACCCACACATTAATCCTCGCCTCCATGGAGTGGAGGGAGATAAAAAAGGAAGACTTGAGGAGGACGTACAACTTTTTCCCCGTGTTTTTAATAACACAACATATCCTGCTCAGCATTGATCTCCTGTTGGGCCCTCAGGCAGCACCATATGGCCTCACCAACACCCAAACACACATAAAGCCAATGGGGTCTCTACAGTATATCAGCTTACGCAATGCTATAGCAACCGCGCATAATCCTTAACTATCCCCAAGTCCTTATCCCATCATAGACAATGGTGAGGTTTCTAAGCTGCAGACAGCTCACTTTGTGGCACAGCGTGGTCGAAACACGGGTCCTCAAACCACGTTTGGCACTGTGAACACTGAAACTTGAAGTGGCTCAAAAAAAGGTAAAAACTTCAATCATTTTCACCCAAAAGACAAATGATGAAAAGCCTTTGAGGGTATTTGCAGGCTGAAAGTTGCCTTTCCAAAGCGCTGACTATTTCTGCCTCCTTTGCAAAAGGCTTTCATTTCTTACAGGTACAATTTCAACACAATGCCGGTTGTACCTCCCACTCCAGCTCGCCGAGCTCTGCAGAGCTGCCGCTCAGAGAAAAGCAAATAAGAATAATAAGTGTAATTGAATCTACAATGTGCTTGATGTCAAGTTTCTTGCGTCTTCAGCCAAATAAACTGAATTTCTACAATAAGACAAAGAGTAAATGATAAACAGCATTAGACGACTTCATCTTTTATCAGTTGTTATTGTGTGATTTCATTACTCAAGATAATTTAGTGCTCTATCTTTTCCCAACTGTGCAAGTTGCATATTTGTGTTGCTCCATCTACCGCAGCAGACATTCAGACTGTCAGCGAACGGCAGTGTGTGTATCGTGTGTGTATCAGTTTTTGTGCATGTGTTCCTCAAGGCGAGGAGCTGAGAAATTGTGATCCTTATCCCCGGTTTGGTATTGTGTTCGTCGGTACTGCCTCTGGACACACGGCCCCAGTGCAGCTCATCCTATTTGTGCTTATAGTGCAAATATAAAAAACACTACTGCATTTCTCCAGGAGACATGATTTTCCAAACATAAGGAACATCCCAACAACCTTAATTCTGATTTTACTTCCCACCATAGAAGTTATGTTCAGGCTAAATAAAGCTGCATCAAAGGCTCACTGAATGGATTTATACTCTGCTCTTGTGAGTCTTGTCACAAAAATAGTTTGAACTCTGGTATGAATAAGATAACTACTGTAGATCATGCCGTTATAATGACACATTCTGAGACTGTATGTTTTGCATATTTTACACCCATCTGCCAAATTTTGCAACCTGGCCTAGCTAAAAAACAAAAAGAAAAACAAGAATAGCTGCTACTTGTATTATAGTAGGAAATGAAGGTTTTGAACATTTTCGTTAGCGTTTGTAAGAGATGCGCACCAAAGGAGGTCTGTCAGACACAACAAAATGCTAAATGTCGGACGATGTGCATCACAGAGTTAAATGCATTTTAGCGGTGGTGTGAAATGACATTCAAGCTGAAGCAATTACCGGGGTTTTAGTTGTTTTTGTTTTGTTTTTTTTTTAAAAGGAAGAAGAAGAAAACAGAAATGACAGACTGGCACTCTGCAAGTTACGTCTGACTTGCTGTCGGCTGCAGATTTAAAATACATGTAGTAAGTCTCAGCAGATGCTTAGTTGTCATCGAGGATACTAATCACCGGTGTGGAATTTTTATGTGAGGCAGACTAGATCAAGTCTGTGAGATGCCACTAAAACAGCTGAAAAGGAAACCATTTCACCATAAAATGTCTGTTTTGGTCAAAAATGTGGAAAACCGTTTTTATTGTCAGCCTGATTTCCAGTGGCAAATGCTAGTTGACTCTTAATAAGATGGGCTGAACTAAGATACCGTACCGTCCTCTTCCGCTTTTCCAGGGTCGGGTCGCGGGGGCAGCAGCCTAAGCAGGGAAGCCCAGACTTCCCTCTCCACGGCCACATCAGCCAACTCATCCGGGGGGATCCCGAGGCTCTCCCAGGCCAGCCGAGAGATATAATCCCTCCAGCGGGTCCTGGGTCTACCCCGAGGTCTCCTCCCGGTGGGACGTGCCCAGAACACCTCCCGAGGGATGCGTCCAGGGGGCATCCTGACCAGATGCCCAAACCACCTCATCTGGCTCCTCTCGA
>JAVQJG010085721.1:0-11084 GCA_036024015.1 Craterocephalus amniculus | reverse complement strand
TAAATGGGGCCGCTTTAAAACAGTTCAACACAGAGTATTTGGAAAAGATAACGGTAAGTTGAGTACTCGAAGACCTCTGTCGGGCTCTCTTCACCATCCTCTTCCTCCTCCTATGATGTAGGTCAGCTTGCTTCAATAGATTTTCAATATGTCAGAGGCTTTCATTTCTGCAAAAGGAGGATCTACTAAATATTGATGACATGTTTCTGTTGGGGTGCCCAAATTTATGCACCTGCCATTATTTGTTTAATTATTGAACACTTTCTGTAAATCCAATAAACCTCATTTGACTTCTCCAATATCGCTGTTTGTCTGCTATATGATATATTTAACTGAAATTGATGATCCAAACAACCAGTGATTTATAAAGAAAACTCTTGAAAATGATCAGGGGTGCCCAAACTTTTGCATATGACTGTAACCGTTGTTGGTCCCTGCAGGTACAGCAGTGCTGGACGCTCCTTGCTGGAGCCTCTAATGCAGCGATACTGGGAATGGTTGGTTGGACAGGTCCCTTCCTGGATTGCCCCCAACCTCATTACCATTATTGGCCTAGCCACCAATGTCTTCACCACCCTTGTGCTTGTCTACTACTGCCCAACTGCTACTGAACAGGTTTTTCATCAATGTTTATCATTATTATTATTATTATAATAATTATTATTAATATTATTGCCTGTCATCATTGTTGTTTTAATGTGAATTAAGTACAGGGAAGGAAATTCAAATTAATCTGAGAAGGAAAGCCATATTATTGAACATCTAAAGTTATGTAATGGAAATATTTACCAAGAACAAATGTACGGTTGGAAGAAGTGCTAAATTTCCCTTCCATGTGAGTGACACATCAGCTATTTAGAAATCGGTGAGGAATTAAGAAAAAACATTGCAACTGTATAAGCAAGGCACCCTGCTTAAATATAATTAACCATCTATATACAGTTATCAACAACCTTTGAAGTGCTTGTGGTTGACATCATGTCACACTCATGACTAAGTAGCACAACCGCAAGTTTTCATAGCTGGCATTCAGCTGAGAGCATGATTTAATTGATGAAGAAGATGGCTGCCACTCATTGTTTTAAATCTATTAAACAAATGGTAAATGTGTCCATGAATAACTTTCATGTTTTGGATTTATTTTGAATTATTCAATTAAATGAAATATCTGTCTTTGTTTTAAAAATGAATTAAGTAATTTTACTACCTTACTGATTAAAGTGAAATCCCTTTTTAATAATGAATGTTGGCCTATAGAGTTACTCAGCTGAAGGTAACAAAGGCTAGTGGATGGTGCCGTGTGTAAAATAAGCAGATTCTCTGAAGGTTAAGGATGACGTGCATGAGCTTATAGTGTGCAAGAAATGCAAGCGAGACTTATCTGTTGACATCATGAACATTGTTTTGTCTTGGTTTCTTGGTTACTAGATAATTCATTTCCTGTCATGGACTCTTATAGGCAATGGGCATTTGATTAAATGATCTTAAACCATTATCAGGAGAATTAACAAACGATTTTTAATTGATCATTAAAACATTTCTTATTGAAATGTATGTAAATTTTTCTGGCCATGAAGTTAGCCATAAAAACTTCTTAATTTCCATTTTCTGTCTGAACTAAATACAGACACTGAAGCACAAACACACTACTTTACTGCAAGAGCTCAGACCACCAGAGGGTTGCTGAACCATTTTTAATAACACATCACTGTGCAGTAATGATTGATTTATAAGTATAACAATAAAGTTAAATGATGAAGTTGAAAATAACAATATTGTTTAGATGTTTATGATATTTTTCTGATTTCTGCAATACTTAAGACTAAATGGTTAGTCGTGATCACCTAAGTGCTTGTATTGGCAAATTAAAAAATGTAGCAATGTGCAGTCGTGAAGAAATTGAGGATGCAACTTGTGATTCGTCATGGAAACGTATCCAATCAAATTGTTGACAAGATAATCCAATCCTGACACCAGTGAAAATGTACAGCCCTATTTCAATGATGCTCCATGAATATTGCATGTATGAACTCAAATCAAACTGCCCCAGGTGTTGTGTGCATGCCCACAGATTCTGCCTTTAACCTAGAACAAAAACCAGTAACAAGATGTTTTGGCTTTGGCTCTCAATTTAAGATATGCCGTTAGACACAACTTTATCATCCAACTATTGTTTTGTTCCAGCAAACTGATGAATGTCATTATTTCTGTAGATGATGATGTGGTTTGTAAAAATGTTTTTAGATTAAATTCCGTTAGTTCATGTAGGATTATTGTGTTACGTCTGCTTGGATGTAGTGTAACCTAGTCTGTAGCTGCTTCAGACAGCCTCTCTAGGTGTATTTTAAAAGTTATAACATGTCCAGGTATCAGGAAGTACAACAGAGGAGATATGAGAAAGCTAAATTAGATAGACTTGGTCAAGGTTAAAACTGTAATCAGCAGTAGTCAAAAGTTTGGACACACATCCACTTATTATAAAAACAGTGTTTGTGGAAACTGTTGGATGGTTCTGTCAGTGTAGACTATTTACTAAACAGTTGGGTTACTCCTATAACTGTTTGTTGTTTAAGAGATATTGTCTGAAAGGAAACAAATGCAGCAAAAAAGACAAACTTGTGGAGGAAAAAGAAAAACAAGTTTGTGGTGTTAATGTTCTTCTGTGTGATTGTGCACATTATTTCAGGCTCCTCTCTGGGCGTACCTGTTGTGTGCAGTGGGTCTTTTCATCTACCAGTCATTGGACGCCATCGACGGGAAACAGGCCAGACGCACCAACAGCAGCTCTCCGCTGGGCGAGTTGTTTGACCACGGTTGTGACTCCCTCTCCACCGGTCAGTTAGATTCTCTTTTTTTAATTTTTTTCACTCTCTTCCACTGTGTCTTTAAAATAAGATAAAAGAATAAACATAATTACCACTTTACTAATAATGCCACACATTGCGATGTGCTTGTCTCTACAGTGTTTGTTGTACTGGGAACCAGTATCGCAGTGCAGCTGGGCACCAACCCGGACTGGATGTTCTTCTGCTGCTTTGCTGGGATGTTTATGTTCTACTGTGCTCACTGGCAGACATACGTGTCAGGAACGCTACGCTTTGGCATGTGAGTTCAACTCTTCAGCCATTTTTCTGACCTTTTTCTCAGCAGCTTTTTCACTGAGTTTTTTTAACCTAAAACTTTTTGCACCTTTTGTTCTAAGCAAACGGTTGGTTTATTTATTTACTTATTTATTTTTTACAAATGCCTGTACTCACTTAAAGAAAGTTATATAAATACTTATGAATCAAGAGTCTACTATTGTCTGAAAGCAACAGAAGAAAAAGTTCTGGTTTCTGGTTTCCCATGTGTTTTTTAGTTTTGGAAAATGAAAAGTTGTATGTAACTAATCTGTTGAAGTTGAAGGGTAGCTTATCTTTTGGTAGACATTCGTTCTGATGTCCCTAACTATATTATCTGCAGCCACCCAAAAGCAAAAAAAAGAAGAAATTTGATTTTGGTACATGTTTTGCATTGGCTCTTAAAGTCACTAGTTCAGCCTTATTCAAAAAGCAATGAAATTATAGTATCTATCCTCAAACTGCACTGTACTGAATGTAGGGCTGGATTAGTTACTGAATTCATTCGTATAAATGTACTGAATTAATTAGAATTTACATTTATGACTGTAAAACTGTAAACTTGTTTATTTTTGGTAAAAAATGGCACATAAACAACCTCTGAGTTTACCAAAAAAATATTAAGAAGTTTTTGAAAAGTAGATGAACTAGATAGCCTTTCACCATATTAAAGCAGCTACATGTGTTTTTGAGGTGGAGTAAATGTAGATGTGTTCTGTGTGTAGATTTGACATAACAGAGGTGCAGATCTGTCTAGCAGGATTACAGATGCTCACAGCTGCTGTGGGTCCCTGCCTGTGGAACGTGATGGTAAACTTCCTGGCTGCTGCTTGCATGGCTCACTGCGGTGCGGTCTGCCTTCACAATGACCACTGATCTGCATGGAGTCGTGTAGAGAAAATGATTCTGTTGTCTGTAAACGTGCAGTCAGTAAAATATGATTCCTTTAGTCACTTAAAACAAAAACACTCAAACACTTTTTGTCTGATCTGTCATCTGGGTGTGTGTATATGAAGTTCCAAAATCTGATATTTTTCATCTTATAAAAAACAATGGTCTAAGTCAAGTTTTAATTAAGAGATTATATTTTTTAACCACAGCAAAGAGCCTGTGACCCCCTGGATTCTTTTTATTTCCTTCTCTGGAACTTGTTATATTTATTTTCTATCCAAGTTGACGGCTCATATGTTTACTGCAGTACCCTTGCACCATATTTGGTTTGAAATAGAGAGAGGGATGACATCTGCCCATATAAGTCTTGTTTTTGTGGACTTTATAGCATAAATAAAGGGATTTATTAGATACTTTATTGGCTACAAGGTGTCCTTTCCTTAAAGCTTTGGCTCGGTTTGTTATGGAAATGGGTCTCTTGCTCTAATGCAACACCTAGTGGTTATCTGAAGCCATATAAATATCCACGCTGAGAATAAAAACTGTTAGCATTTTGAAATGGCAAGCCAGATTTTATCCACATTTTAAAATCCATAAATACACTATATTTCTTTTGTTTAAGCTACATAGAAACTGATACTCATCACCTCAGCTGGAGCTTTCTTCATTGAAAAGTGACTCTCAGTATCTGCTCTGCAAATCACCACCGTTATGTTCATATATCAAAACTTAAGCCAAGCTATAATTTACATACAAACCTTTTTTATTACTGTAAGACTGCATCTTTAACAACGTCTGAATAAAGCATAAAGTTGTGCAGAAGAAGCGGCTCCATGTCCAGCAGTGCGTTCTGGATGATGACGGTATGCTGGTAGATGTTACTAATGTACTGTGAACTCTCTGCTTTCTCCTCCCACTCAGCATTGATGTGACTGAAGTGCAAATCTTCATAATAATCATGTATTTTCTGGCCGCCGTGGGAGGATCTGCTTTTTGGCAGTCACTGGTAATTCTGATTGGTTCTAATTCCTCCAGATTGAGAGAAAAGTAACAATGATGTCATAATTACATAATAATGATAGTAATTTAAACATAAATGTGAAATCTGATCTGTCTGTGTGGAATGTTTAATTGTATTGTAATGGTTTTATTAGAAATGCAAAAAAACGTTCCCGCTGAGCGCTGTTATCATTCTAACTTTACTCCTGATGCTTTGTGTATATAGGGCTAAATATACTCACAAAGTATAATGAATGTTTTCATGTATCACGGATTGTTTTCTGTTTAAATCTTTACGTCTACTATGTGAATGTCTTGCTTCTTAGATTCCGATCGTAAATATCCAGATGAAAATGGTTCCAGCCATCTGCACGTTTTTAGGAGCCATCTTCTCCTGCACCAATTACTTCAGAGTTATTTTTACAGGGGGAGTGGGCAAAAACGGATCCACAATAGCAGTAAGTCTAAGAACTGAATTGCTACTTTTCTTTTTTTTTGCTCACTAAAAACACATTTCTGTCTCCTTTCCAGATGTCTGAGTGATGTGACATGCAAAGTCAGAGAAATTAGTTTAACCCAGAGCTTATAGGATTATAAATGATTGTAATTATTAGTTGATACATCAGCAGACTAAAGTTTCATGTCCCATCACCATCAGGCTGTCACAAGCATGTAAATATTTAGATGATTAATAGAGAGCCACCTTATATTTCTGCTACCATTAATCTCTCTTTATTGTCCTTTTGTTGTCTTTGACTTCAGGGAACCAGTGTCCTCTCTCCAGTCCTACATATTGGTTCAGTTATCATTTTGGCGATGATGATATATAAGAAGTCTGCTGTCCAGCTATTCGAGAAACATCCATGTCTTTATATCCTGGCGTTCGGCTTTGTATCGGCCAAAATCACCAATAAATTAGTTGTAAGTCACACATGCTTTTGTCAGGGGCAAGTCACTTGTCCGTGTTAAAGTTTTGCTTTGTGAAGCTGTTAATGTGTTACGAACATGCATCCTGGGTGATCGTTCACATGCAGACAGCCAAAGTTCTCTCATCATTTATCCGTTTCACAAAGTGGTCCAGTATGAGTTTTGTCCTATGTAGCTCAGGCACTTATTTGATGGCAGCTGTTGCACAGAGATATACGAAAAAGTATTTTATGCAAGTAAAACCTGCACCCTTTTCTCTAAGTCATTGGCGCACACACACACTGCAACTTATGTGTCAAAGTGAACCATCGAAGGAGATTTTAGGGCTTTGCAGAGATAACCTCACAGTTGAGATCACTGCTCATTTCGTGTTTGTGTCTTTCTATAGGTAGCACATATGACAAAAAGTGAGATGCATCTCCATGATTTAGCCTTCCTTGGACCAGGATTACTGTTCCTGGATCAGTATTTCAACAGTTTTATTGATGAGTACTTGGTGCTCTGGATTGCGCTGGTAAGTCCACATGATTCTTGCATTGGATAAATGTTGTGTTAAGATTTGGACACATCAAAGCAGGCAAGTGTAGGTGCACTTGAAACTATTAAAGATGGCTGCATTGCACTGAGCGAGGACATAGCTGCAGGTGTATCTGTACTTGTCATGCTGTGATGACCTGATGAGTATTTTATTTACAGTAATGTTTAGTAAGTGATGTCTGTAGGTTTCTTCATTATGGTTGCATTTTTAAGTGAATGATAGTTGTTTTATTGAAACCCATCATCACCATGAAAAGGGCAGGGAAAAGGAGAAAACGCATGGACATAGATTTAAAAACACAAAACTCAAAGTGCATAAAGATTATAAGATGCAAAGTCAAAGTGATGAGAATTGAATTCTATTCGGGGGATATTTAAATGATGAATTACTAATTTAAAAAGTCAATCGCTGCCTTCTTGGCTTTAATGGGCTTCCACTGTGTGTAGAAGTTGCATTGTTCAGCTTAAAGTGTGACTGTGTTTCTCTCTTCTCTGCAGATAATTTCCCTGTTTGACTTGGTGCGTTACTGTGTCAGTGTTTGCAACCAGATTGCCTGCCATCTTCACATTTTTGTGTTCAAAATCAAACCTTGCTCAGTCCTTAGTTCAGCTCCTCACTGAGGACACTCCGGCTGTTACTGACTCTGTCCCTACCTGTTAGTCACACTCATCTTCTCTTCCCTCAGTTTTCCACGTAGAGATGCAGGGGAGGATGTGGTGTTAAGTATGTGCTTCTGCCAACTGAATGTGAGGACAAATAATATATATATATATTAAGATATCTGAATATAACTGTCATTGTTTTTCTTTTTCACCAGTGCAAACTTAAATTTGTACTTCTGACAAACTCACAGAAGAACTATTTCAGGAGAGTACAGGTGCTACTCAGTATGTTCAAGGAGCAGAAACCGATGTGTTTTAACTGTTTATGTGCAAGAAAATGTATAAGAATTAAACAAACTCTTCTTTTCATGATTATAATTTTTGTAATATTTGAATAACTTTACCTTTTTGCTATTGTAAATACCAAACAGCCACAGTGTCTGTGCTTCTCTTGAGTTTAAAGTCTTGCTTTGACACATTTACGAGATGTTACTATGATTTTTTTTACGCCACTTCATCTTCTGTACATCGCACTCCACATGGTACTTCTGTTATGCATCAGTAAGATATGAGTTTGGTGGAAACCTAATGACAACCTTATAAAATTTCTATTGAGCGAATCAGAATGTCCACATTGTATAAAACTGGAAAATATTCACTGCCAGTCTTTTCTGTTCAACTCACACTCTGCAGTTTCTGTTCTTTTCTAGTTCATGTGGAGATTTTGTTGTATTGTCAAGTTGAAAGCTTGGTTTATGGGTCATAACACAACACTTCATGGGCATTTTTTCACTTATGTTGTTAACATGAAAGGAAGTTTTGTATCTACTGGGTGGTCCAAAGGTCAAACGGCAAAATGGCTGCACAGCAATGAAGAGAAACACTGATACACAAGTTACCTTTATGTTTTGCACTTGTTTGGAACAAAAAAGATTTTTTTCTTAAAGTGGAGCAGCACATGAGTTGGCATGTATGTTACGCGTGCTAAGCTATCCACTTATAGGTCACTCCACCTGCTGCTATTAAGGTCTGTCCAGTTTATTTTGTTTTTATTATTCAGGAAACCCCATGAACAAATTAACAAATCTCTCTCATATATCTTTATCCTGCTTGTGGTAGATTTTCCTATGGATGATATAAATCTGGAAAATGGCATATATTTTGTATGAAAGAAAAATCCTTAATTCCTTAAAACGGCTCTTCTGTTTTGTTTTAAAGGTGGAGTTAAGTACAGTTTTACCCCTGTAGTGTCTTCCCTGCACAGGGCTGGTGTACTTCTTAGATAATATAAACAATCTCCTCAGTGCAATAGTGCGGTTTACATTTCTTTTCACTGATGCTTAATCCCACAAAGTTCAGGTTTTGTCATGCAAAATCTTGTTTCTCAGAGATGTTTTTCTTTTTCATGGGATTTGTTGAACAAATAAATGGTACCACCAGACTTGAGAATGAACAAAATATTTGAAGAGGAAGATCACTCCTGAGTTGCGGCTACTTGACTTGAATAATCACCACTGTGAAATGTTTTCAGTATTAACTTCAAGAAATCAGCTTGACATTACGTTTCCCCGTTAACATACCTGCTGCAGCAGAACTGTTGCACATGCGAGTGCATGCACAGGAGATGAGGTCACATGCCGTCACGGTTTTAAGATGACTGATGAGAATCGGATCAAACTTAACAAAAACTGGTTTATTTCAAGCGTGGCTGCCGCTTGCTCTGCGTTCACATTGTCTGATACTGTTCTAATCACCTCATACTGATGCTGTGTTTAACATAGCTGCTTATGGAAGAGAGGGTGGGGCTGGATTTTATGCAGAGCACATTTTTTTCCTTAACAGCAGATGATAGTTTCTTGCTTTTGAATATTGTGCCTGTTTTTATTTAAGTTGCATCTGTAGATACTGTGCTATGCCTCTACATTTTGTTGAACATGCTCTGCAATGCCAATTGTTGACTGTAGTTATTCCCATTCATGTACAATATCTCAAAAGATTATCCATGTCCACGTTCAGATTCAGGATGTGGGTGAAGACATTTAGATTTCCAACAGAGAAAACCAGCATCACTTCACCCAAATCATAATACTGTTCATTGTTTATGCCTTGCAATAAGAAATAATGGCTTATGTGGAAACAATGAAGTTATGAGAAGGAAAAAGTCTAGTCCGGGATCATATAAGAAATAGATTGCAGCCTGGAAATGGATAGAAAAGTCATAATAGATTTTGAAGAAGAACATATGTAGACACACTAGGCAGAATACAGTTGTAACTTTCAACGAAAGTGGGGGTGATTAAATGTTTGAAATTATTAAGAGATTGTTTCAGTTTGTCAATTAAAAGTTTTAGTTTGCTGCCATTTTGGGGAAGACTTTTGGGTAAAAAATAATCTAAATTTAAATTTGGCTAAGTTTATTCTCCTATAAATGAAATGCTGTACCAGGAAGAATAAATGGAAGTCAGTTCCAATAATAAAATTGACAAACAGGGTTTGACTCTAGACAAAACTATGTTCCATTTCATAAGTTGCTTGAAAGTATAGAAATTTATAAATGTGACACTAGTTTTGTATGAAAGAAATAATTTTGTGATTTGGGTGAATTGAGCCTTCATAGATAGTTGAATTCCATATTTTTATTTAAAAGAAAACATGGTTAATATACACACACAAATCTGGTACTTTAAACAGGTTTAAACTGATAGGTCCTAATCTCATTTTGATTTTTTTTCCCTTTTTTCTGTGTTCTGAGGTAATGGAAAAAATGAGGTGTGAACTGATTCCCTAATCTGCATGGGTAGTATCCCACTGTACAGTTTCTACTACATCTAGAAAAGTCTTTGTATAACTTATACCTGAAAACACAACTTACCAATTTTTCATAATGACTCCGTGAGATAAATCATCAACAGCTGCAGCTTGTGTGCTTCTAGTTCCTGTTGTCAGGTCCACTGTCTCATTCTGTCAAGTAAAAGTTTGCCTTAAACACCTTTGTTTTCTAATTTGTACACGGTTGAAGCCTTTCTCGATGAGGGTGTCACTGTACGAGTGTATCTCTGCTCTCGGGGGGGGGGGGCTTGTATGAAAGTTTCTCTTCATTTTGGCCAGATTGCCAAGCTCAGGTATTTTATTAGTGTGCAAAGCTGTGTATTCTCAGAAAAAATAGGTGAAACGAGGTCACCTGACAATCTCTGCTTCACCTAACAATGCAAATAAATTTCATACTCTCACCTGGAACCAGGTTTCTATTTGTGTTTTACTGGAAGTGTCACAAAGGAATTGATTCCCACCACCCGTTCCTGCATCTCTGCAGACTATTTTAATCCTGCTGAAAACTTTGATCGTTATGTAGCGAATTATGTTTTTGTCAAGTTTTCTGGGGGGAAATATATTATTGGGGGACCTTTTTTTTTCATGGAAAGGTGCCTACTTCAAACAACTCGTCTGCAATATGTTAATGATGTGCCAAATAAATTATATGCATAGAAAAATTGACATGCTTAGCAGACAATGCGGAATAAGTAACATTTCGATAGTGATAGTCAACCTTTCAAAGTCAGTTTAAAATGATTATACGCAGTCTGAATAACGTATAACACATTTTCTGCCCAAAAAGTATGGAAGACATTCCTTTCAATAAGGTTTTTGAATTGTTTATGTACAGTACTTATACTGGGCAAAAAAGGGAAAAAGATTCAGTCAAATATTTTTTATAGAATTAAGTATCTTTCGCTTCTAAAACAGCAGCTTTCAGTGTTCAGATTGTGGTGGGACACAGGGCTCAGATTATCCTTAAGGGTGGTGTGGAAGATCAGGAGCGAAGCAGGGGAGATGGAGAATTCCTTTTCCAGCATCTTCTTGAGGCCAGCAGATAGACTCATCTATGGAAGCCCAAAATATTCAAAATTGAATAAATATAAATAAGACTTTGAAATAAATACCATTTTGATAAATAAAAGGCAAATATATATTATGGCCTTTAATAGTAAAATAAGGGAGTGTTATTGT
>JAVQJG010085711.1:0-12370 GCA_036024015.1 Craterocephalus amniculus | reverse complement strand
CACACACCAGCCGAGGGGGAGCAGCGTGCGGGAGGGCGGCTGCCCTCCTGGCCGTCCCTCGGCTGGCAGGCTACCCGCCAAGGACGATGGCGGCCATGGCAGAGGCGGCAGTGATGACGACGATGATGATGATGATGATGAAGCCGATGATGGAGCTGGTGATCTTGAGGAGGACGATGAGGAGGGTGCGACCCAGGGCGGAAGAGGAAGCTGGCGGTGAGCAGGGAGCAGGGAGGAGGTGGCAAGCGCGGGTCTAGGACCCATGCTGGCAGCCGCCTGAAGGCACGGCTGGCCCGGCCCCGGGTAACCAGAGGAGGCCGCGGACGAGGACGCCACCGGACCCACCACCAAGCCGCTACTCGATGAGCTCTCGGACGCCCTTTTTATGGATTCCTTTTAATAGACGTTTTAGGACTTTTTAATTGTTTTGTTTTTTATTATTTTTATGATTTTAGCTTTTTAATAAAGCTTTTAACGGACTTTTAATACTGCCCTCCTGTCTCCATCCCTACAATACAATAACAACAACAACAAACTTGAAAAAGTATGCCAATAAAAAAAAAGGCTAGACAAAAAAGTAAATTGTCCTTATAAATTACGATCTGTCCCTCTAGAGTTGTTCAGATGCAATGTAGAAGCCGAATCCTGCTGAGTGGTCATGCAGCAATGTGCAGGCCACAACTGTTTTATTTTCAGCTGATGAGTGGTTTAAATCATAGAAAAGAAAAGTGCTTGCATGAAGCTCAACATTGGGATGGAGGGTTTACTCAGTTTGTAAATATCAAGGGACCTGTCAGGTGATTTTCCTGTCTTTCGTTAGATGTATATTATTTTCAGTAAGCCTTTAGTGTCAGTTGCTAGCCAGTCACCAGTTAGTGTTAAGACAGTGTGATTTAATGTTTTATGATCCATGCATGTGCGTAAGTGTTTATGGGTGTGTGGAGAAGTGACATCATGCTGAAAAACAAGGGAGTTATTAAGCTTCAGGTTTTAATTATGCCATGTCATTTTTCTGAAGATTTCAGAACGGTGAGCTACAGAGGCTGTTACAACTCAATACAGAGGAATGTCCTGACATGCCCTCCACCTCTTTGTGCACTCTTTGAAAAAACAGTGCTGCAGATAACAATGTAAGGTTCTTAGGCTTGTCCTTTATAGGGGAACCTTTATTGGTCCCCATTAAAACCCTTTGTAAGGGTTTTAACTGAAACCTTTTCAGAGGGTCATTAAGGGTTAATTCCAGAACCATCAACAGAAGGTTCTACCTGAACCCCCTATGAGAGGCTCTATGCTGAACCTGGCAATGATGCAGTGGTTCCACCAATAACCCTCACTGGGGGTAAAAGCCTTTTACATCACCAGGGTTTCATCCAGGTCCCACACAGAGTTCCACTGAGAAGTCTTTTATTTGAAACGTTTTGTATACAGTACAACCCACATAGACATATTTTATTCAGATTCCACCAGTGACTATCTTTTAATGGTTATAAAAAATGGATTCAACATATCAGGCACAACTATTAAATAACAGACACTATATATCATGTCAATCATCTCAATCTCTGAGGAAAGGTTATATTCGTCTTGTAGGAAATAAAGGTGAGCATGGGTCAGGGAAATCGGTAATGTTACTGAAGGACAAGCAGGCACTGGTGACACAAAAAGGAAAGACAAAAAAGTCAGTTAGTAGCACATCATCTTTTGTCCAAAGTCCAAAACTCATCTGCAAGAAAATACATATAAAGACACAAATATTGATATTAAGATAATCTACTTTTCCCAATGAAAGTCCTAGACATGTTTGGTAATATAAGATGGATTCAACTTATTTTGATTCTCTGAGGTTTCAGATGTTCTTAAATTAACCCAGCTTCTACTCCAAATTCCTACTCAGATAATCACATGAATGAATGGTAATCACCACTGACATGTCACACTTGTTCTGTTTAAGAAGGTGTAATCCTTACAGAAACCACACTCAGCTGCCACAGGGCAACCAACCGATCACCCATCTTCCAGGATCCAACTACCAAAAATCCTTTCAAAAGAGATTCCCAGTCAATAAAAAAAAATTCCCCTCGCTAAATCACATAGTATGTTTGGGGAGAGTTAGTGATGGTAGCACAACATGTGCTGCTGAATGCTGAGGTTCAGTGTTTTCTGAGATTTGTGGACCATTAAACCAAAAGTTGGATACATTTAAACAGTTTGAACACCCAACTTGCAAAACTCCCAGACCCAGTCAGTTAATATGAACCAAAAAGGTGACTGTGGGTTGTAATTTGTCTTTGTCAAAGTGATTGATCCTTCTAGGAAAAAGGGAACTTTCTGATGATTATTTAAATCTTTGGAAACCGAACACGTTTTACAAAACCAAGTGACACAGTAGCCAATTGCAATCAATGTTGAGAAAGTAATCAGTGTTTGATTAGTTGCAATGCCCCTGTATTGATCTGTCTCAGAAACAGGAGGCCACTTCAGCTACTCTGAGAAGAGTTCGATCGGCTGCTGAGGTTAAACACAGGCTGTCACTACAGAGCTGAACTACTTCGGACAACGAGGCTGACAGCCAGGAATGAGAAAACCGCCCGTGATCTTTGGCTGAAATGCAGTTTATCAACTGTTTTCATTGTGTTGGTGAGATGTAAGTCAGAAAGGACTTTTTTTGTTTGTTTTTAGTCCTGTCAGTGTCACAATTAAGTCTCTTTTAAAGTGTTTTGAAGTCTCCTCTTTGATGCAAAAGTTTCTCCATTGCTGGGAGAGATGGTATAAAAACTGTCCAGGAAAAAATAAATATTTCATGATGTGTCTAAAAAAGGAGACATCAAGACAACATTTTCCTTTTTTCCATTCACTAGGAGCTTGACATACTGAAAGGTGTGAGAAAAGTTCAGACTTGGCAGCCCACATTGATATTCTCACCTTTTCTCTCCCTGACTGATAGCGGAGAGGAGCTTTCTGTGCCTCATTATTAAAGTATTGTCATTTGCTTGAGCAACAGCTTTGTGAAGTCCAGAATATAAAGTCTCAGCTGTCTGACCATTTTGCCTTTACCATTTCATAGAAAGGGTACATGTCCTCTATATGTTAAGACTGGTGAGACCTGTCTAGAAGATTAAATCAGGCAGTGGAAGTACAGGTCTCTGGGGAAGTGGGTGTATGTAAGAAAAGAAGCAGCTCTGTTTGGATTTGAGGCGCTGCAGTTTATGGAAAAATAAAACCCAATGACGGCCTCTTTGAGGGATGTCCAATAACAGATCCAAGCGTCCCGTGGGACCCTGTTTGGTTTGTTCCTATCTTTGCCCTGCACAGGTAGGTGGTGGTGCAGATCTCTGTTTGTTTCTTCCTCAGCTTTTTCCCCATGGGGGATCTTTAGCTGGCCAGGGTTTAATATGGCAAAGCTGCAGCGAAATACAGCTCAGACATGGGGGGTGTTTGCAAGCCCCCCCCCCCAGCTTCTAACGATTTAAGAAAAGTTGTCTCAAAGGAGGGTGATTGTGCTAATGGTGTTGGTAATGTAGGGTTGGATGCCTGGTGAGTATCGTTTCAAAGGCATGATAAATGTAGAGTAGATGAAAAGAGGATTTTCGCCAAGCCCTGGTTTTTAAAATGGCAAACGGCTCTGAGTGGCTCAGATTTTCAGTCCACCTGTGATTTCTGTCACCATGTTTTTATATAGTCTTTAAACTCGTGGTCTTCGTGATCTCTTCCTCAATTCACACTTTTTCTATCGCAGTAATTGCTCCTTTATCGGTGCTCCTGTTCGTTCTGTGAACAAGGCTGGTGCTTTCTGCCTGCATCCCCCCGCTGTGGACCCGACCACAGGCATCAAACCTGCTTTCCTCAGTTTTGGTGACAGCTCTTTCTAGAGTGTCAACAGTTCTTCTCTTTCTCATTTTTGACATCAAAGTCAGTAGTTATCATCATCATCATCATCATGTGGCGCTTTCCTTTCCAATCATCATCCTTGATTTAAACATTCTGTTTTTCTTTTGAAATCAAAGCAAAATCATTTCTGAAGTATTGGAGCCTGATTCTGACTATAACTGCTCGGGTTTAATGCATCCCGATATCTAAGCAGCCCCCCTCTTGAACCAAACAACAATCAAATGACAGGCTGTGGACAAATGACAATTTGTTTCTAGGCAACATTACCACATTCAACACGTACCACACCTGTAAACTGTTTATAGCTTCCAAACAGAGATGTGACATTGCTTTCAGTGGCACTGTGGACAATGGGCAGGAAATGATCAATTGCCTGCCTATTGTTGCCTAAGGTATTTTTTCTGTTCATTTACAACAAAACATTGCCCGCCATTATGGCTCAGACTGAAAGAGATTAAATACAAATTTAAGGCAGAGCCTCATCCGTAGCTGAAATGGCTGTATAATTGCACATCGGGGAATATTGTGTAACAGTGGATAAAGCAGAAGACTTATCTGAAATGTTCCTCAATCAGTGCTGCCCAGTGGAGATTCACCGCTCCTTGCTACCCGTTTATCTTGTTGAGAGCTGTAGTTGTTGTTTTGTATATCAGACTTGTAAAGCTGAAGGTAATACAGTAAATGTGTCAGGGTCGGCCAAATATTAAACTATTCATATAACTTACAAACATGTGCATAAATGTATTCGCTCCAAATTACAGCATTTATCAATTTGTAATTATGTGGTATTCTGTTATATATCAATCTTTTCGTTGTGCCAGGGCACTGCGTAGGGAATATAAGGTGCATATTCGGACACAGCCATGGTTTGTCTGAAAAAAAAACAAAAAAAAAACCTTGCCCTCAGAGTGGGCAGGCAGATCTTCACAGTATTACTATTTTGCCTTGTACCCAGTCCTCATGACATGTGAATATGAACTTCCTGTGACAAGCAGGGTGGCTTTAACTGCACATATATGGTCACGTCTTGTTCTAGCTTTGGTTTTCTCTTTAATGACTTTAATCATACATGTAGAAGCAGGGAAACATTAAAAGCCTGCAGGGTTGTTGCCGTAGAGGTAAATGTAAATTGTCATATTGAGGTCGACCAGGAGGTTGCTGGTTCTCTATTATTCCACACAGAAAGACAATTCACCAGTCATGTTTTCTCATGGTTTTGTCAAATGTAATTGGATGGAAGTTATGTCATGGTATAAATATGAAAAGTGTGGAAAATTAATACTCAGATGCTAATTGATACTAAATATCCATATTTTAATTAAAAACACCTTTTGGAACAATAACAGCACCGACATTACTGTCATTGCATCCTTAAGCTGGCCAACAACTTTGCCCCCCAGCACCTCTACAGACTGGCAACTCCCTCCGTTACCAGCTGCTGGACATGCGAACGCCGAGTTCACAACACTGAGTTGGCTGCTGTTGCTAGAATCAAACTAATATTTATAAGTGGGTCATGCTCCAAACACAGCTTAGTCACGTTTTGGAGCTCTCTTGGAGACCGTGTGGTACAGTGCAACTTGGAAATATGCCCCAAGTAATGTTATTTTTTCATTATCATATTCTTACGAAGCCAGAGGGAGAGTGAAAAAATGTTTGTATCTTGTGGTGACTTAACCTGAGCCTGTCTTGTACAGTTTTTAATTACTCCCATTTGGCATTGTAATGAAAACTACAAGTTATTGTCTGCCTCTGTCAGCCTAAGGCTTCAAAAAAACTGTTTATTTTTCAAAAGAAAAGAGTGTTCAGACTTGCAACATGACAGTCCATAATTAATGATGAGATTGAAGATGGAGAATCAGAAAGTAAATCAAATACTTATTCCCGTAGAGATCGTTGCAGGAATAACTATGCTGGCTTTACCACAGACACTCATTAACTGCATCTACAAGAAGAAACTTATAAATACTGATGAACTGTTGCAGTTTGCAGCATTTTAAAGGTATTTATCAACAATCAATCTGCAGCGGAACCTAAAATGGCCAAACAAAACCACCCAAAACTTCAGCACAACAAACCAATATATTTGCAGCTCATTGTGACACCATTGTGTCAACCTTGTACTGAAAACAATATGATCAACAGATTTATAATTATTCCATCTCAAAAATCTAAATCTGCTAATATGACTGTAGAATAAATGTTGGGTGATAAATGGAAATTTTAATACAGTTTTTAGGGATTAGCCTCTCTGTTAAGAGAAAAGACACAAAACCAATTAAATTTTCTATTTTCCTTCAAAATAAAGCTACATCTCATTGTCTTTATCAGTTGGTAGTTTAATTTGCACCTTGCTAAAACAAATGTAGTTTTAAGCAGTACTATTTCTTGCTGAGTTTAGTTTATGTGGTTTAATCCACGGGGATATTTTCAAGCTTTCAGTCTGTAAGGCATAAAAAAGCAGGTTTAAATGTGATTTTATAACCTCATGCATATCCATGTTGTTAGATTACTGACCATTATTTTGACATGTAAATGAACAAGGCAAAGATCATAGCTCTTTGTTTCATGTATTGCTCCACAAACACATCTAAAACCTAAAAGCACCTTGCCAAAGTAGGAAGGCTTCTAGAGTGCTGATGGGTAACTACAGAGCAATTCAGTGTTTTCTGCAGAGGTAACCATTTCCTCTTGTGGAAGATAAAAGGATGATGGATGATTTGATATGTCAGTTTATTTACTTGGAGGTGGTTATGTGGCTATGCAAACAGAAGGGAGTCATTTTCTCCACAGCAGGAGTCTCAGAGACCACCAGAAACCATACAGCAGCGTAGTCGTGGCTTCGTTAGCAGATGCATGCCTCTGTTGGACCATCATTCGCTTTTACTTCGGGGCACGTCATAGATGAACGGTGCAAGCTTTAAATCCGGCTGTTGATAAATGTTGTAGTGGAATAATCGTGTGTCATTTTATGTGGATGATATAAAATAGGTCCTTTTTATGCACTGGAGTGCGTGCTGTTTTTCGCTGTGTGTTTTTGTTTTTTTACAAGGTGCAACGTGAGTCTGTGATTAAGGAGGTGTGAGACCATAAACTTTTATAGCTCAGGAATAACTGCTGGTGGTTTTTAGGACTATAACATCTCTCCAAAGGGGTCTAAAGTGTAAACTGGACCACAGAGTAAACCTGACATGAATAATGTCACCACACAAAGCTTTGTGATTGGTTTCTCTAGCAATTTGATATAAATCTAACACATGAAACCTTTAATGTGAGTTATAAATAATTTGTGACATGCTGTGTATTTTCCTTGGGTACTTATTGTTTACTTAATTTAGACGATATTTGCTATAACCAGTAAAGAGCTGCCTTCTTAATAGATGTGCTCCACCTTAATCCTCTGGCTGGAATAATATGTTTTTCCTGTCACTGCACGACTATACAACACTCTGGTGAAGACTGAGCATCACTAATCACTGTGATACAGAACAATATTCTTTTCTATTTAATCTTTCAGGACAATAATGCTTTTACTTTGCACAAAATTATTGACAACGTATCTTTATAGATTACTCACAATCCTCACAATCCTTCTTTCATTTGGACACCATATATTTGTTCTCTTTTGACAAAATGCTCATTAGTCTGATTTGTGTTTAGATATTCCTCTGCATTTATATCAGACACAGACACAGTAAAAACATTTTCAAATCTTGAATTACATATATGGCTCACAGTGCTGTGGTGGTTAGCGACTCACAGTAAGAAGGTCGCTGGTTTGAGCCTTGGCTGGGGAGGGGTTGGAACGGTTTCCTTTCTGTATGGATGTGTGGGGTCTCTACAGGTACTCCACCTTCCACCCACAGACCAAAAACATGCTTGATAGCTGATGTGGTCACACTGAATTCTCCATAGTGGTGAGTATAAGTGGTTATTTATACTAAGTTTGTTTGGACCAAGGGGTACAGAAAATCAATGGATATTTGCTTTTTGAAATCTTTGAAAAATGTGGCTTTTGTGTAGACATAACAAGTTTTTTTTTTATCACTGAAAGTTTGGGACATTTTAAAAGTAAATCAAGCATGAATTTAGGCTGCGAATTATGTCTCTTTATCAAGACAAGAAGATGATGTTTACACTGCTTGGATTGTGACACTTTCGATGTAACCCTTTCTTCTTTCACAACTATAAATCTTAACACCACTGTTGGTTTCCACACTGAAGAGGGTTTGAAATTTAGGACTGGCAGAATAACACAAAACAGAAATCAGATCAGGTAAATGGCTGTGGGCCTTTAATCACGCCGTTACACAAAACAAATGTGACAACTCCACAATTAAACCACAGGAAACATGAGTAACAGGTTGACTGAACTCACTCAAGACACACAACATGTCAGCCTAAGCAGTCGTCGGCAGTCAATGGGGCTTCTCGGTGACAAGTGCAACAAAGTACACAAGTTGATTACAGCAATTCAAGGCTTCAACACAAAATGCATGAAAACGGGGAAACATTCAAAGCTGCTGCGTGCAGAATGATGCCGCCTGTGGTTAGCACCTAAGCGTCTGCGAAGCAGTTATTTGAATTTCCTGCATAAAGGCTTTCTTTGTGTTTAGTGTGGAAAAGCTGCTCAAAGTACACAGTACTCTGAAATGACAACTGCAAGAATGTGAATATAAAAGTCGAGACAGCTCAGCTGACAGCTTAAAAACAAACATTTTTCTGTCTTTTATGATGTCTAATGTGGTATAGCAATTAAATAAACATTTTAGATATTGTTTACCTAATGTAAGCATTTCTTTCTATTTTGGTTCACAGGCCGGCCGGTTTGTTTCTTTTGAGTCAGATAAAGATGTTATTTAAGTTTTCAAAACTTCGTGTTCTTGCTTTTTCAAAGGAATAGCAGAAACCCCACAGCTCAAGAAAAGTCTGAGAGATGTAGAGAGCAACTCTGTAATCACTGCTTTTTCAAAACAAGTCTTTTCATTTAATTTCTGAAATTTAATACGCGACTAAAACATCTGAGTTTATGTACTCTGCAGTTTGCAGGATAAGACTGAAGTGTTTACTTGTTTACATTTTATCTGAAATCTCTCATCACACAGAACTGGTAAGGTATTCTTAGCTAGCAGAAATGCATGTTAAAAATGCAAGTTAAAAAAGTAGTAGTAGAATTAAATATTTAATAATACTTTCTATGTCGAGACTTTAATAATGGTTAAATAAAGTATTATTTATGAGATGGATAACAAGGATTGCCAATATCCTTAATTTTGACACAGTAAAGTTTTTATGAGATTTACTTCTGGAGCCTGTGATTAATATTAGACATTCACTTTTATTCATATTGAATCATCAAATGCAACTAAAATATCACTTGATACTTTTATTTATGAGTTCAGGCATTTAAATGTAAAAACAACCTTTTCTTATTAGACTAAAAACAGACAAGGTCATCATGTTTATAACTTTATTAAGGGACTATGCAGTAAAGCAGCGAGTGCCAAAGACCGGTTTTCGAGAGCTACTTTAACTTTTAGATGCATTGCTTCTCCAACACTCCTAAATGAAAAGGCTGAACTCCCTCATCCACATGCCATTCAGCTCTGCAGAGACCTGGTAACGATTTTATTCAGATGCAGGAGAAGAGATGTACTGTAAATAATAGTTGCAGAACAGTCGCCCTGTATAATAGTATCCGTCACACAATTATACACATTTGTTTTGTAGATAAACAAATGAACGTATGAATCCCAGATAAAACAAAACAAGTACAAATAATCCCACAAGTTATGGCGTTTATGTTGCTCATCAGTAGTTTGATGGTAACTCATATACACAGCAAAACTTCTGGAAAAAATCTGGAAAAGTCAAGTATTGCCTTCTCTGTTCTTCCTTGAGAGGTTTTAAAAAGAATCCATTTAACGACATGCTCAGGAGGCAAAACACTGTCCTGATAATCAGCGTCACCAGCAGTGCTAAATGCAGCCTTTGAAGGTAGAAGCAGGAGGTACCATAGGAGGAGTTACGCTTTGGCAAGGTTTTCCAGGCGAGGAGGTTCAGTCTGGGGACTTTCACCATAATAACACATTACTGTACCTCCTCAGGGGCAAATATGTTATGTCCTTATTTGTAATAACTTTGCCTTCGGCCAGCTCTCTGGAGGTTTTGGCAGCCTGCTCAGATCCCGCAGTGCAGAATCAGTCACCAAAGAGATCCTGAAGTGCCTTTGACTTATTGCTTATTTTTGAAGATAAAACATTTCTTGTGCTTTTCAAACACCAGTAAGATAACCATTCATTTACATTCACCTTCTTATTCAGCATATTTTCTTCAAATATTTAAATAAATAGAATGACTACATCCACCTCCTTCAGTGGCTTGACCTTGGGATAGTGCAGGGTTATCATCAAGGAGGCCAGCTGCTAGATGGTAAAACAAAACCACACACACACACAAACAAGCAAATGAGAAGTTTGGTATTTTAACACAAAAGGAAACAATGGAAATATAATTTATAACACATCTAAGGCAGATTTTGTATGGAAGACTTCCTACATGTTCACATACCTCTATCCATGCAATGTCATTTTCCTTGAGTGTGTTAGTGTAACCATTGGTGCCTTTTTCTCAGTTTCTCTGTCCAGGGGTGTAGAAAACAGCCCAGCATGCCAAAGGAACTGTTCCAGTGTGTACACGTTTTACTTCGTGGTGAAGCATTTACTACTTTTCTAAAAATTATGGTGGAAAATCGTGACAATCCACCTCACTTTAGCCAAAAGATGTCCCACCTAGCACATCTGAGACCTTTCTGTGCTGTCAAGTTCACAATAAGACCATAGCAGAATGGCCAAAAGCCCTTTTCTGTCATAATGTGAACTTGGCAGCTTTAAGGCGAGTGTGGTGACTTGCCTTGGTTTTTAACTGTTGCTGGTTTTTTGAAAACGTTGTCCCAAGATTTACCCCCATGTTAGACATCTTGAACATGTTTGTGTAGAATACAGTTCTTCATCTCCCAGGTGGCGATGCTGTGACGACATGACGCCCATTCAGCCTTTATGACAGCAACTACTTATTAGTTCTTTAGCTGATGCTTAATGTAATCTTCAACATGAGGGTACAGACACGATATGCAAGTTTCACTTGCTGTCTGGATGGAAATGGGCTCAGGAAAATATAGCACAGAATAGAAAGCATCTTATAAAACCCAGACTCTAGAAAACTAGAAGGCTTAATGTCTATGCAAATGAAATATAAATCTGTAGCAGTAACACTTATAGCTCTTTTTTAATTTTGATTGCACTTAACTGTTTGTCTTATAATTATTAATGCTGCTGGCACGGCATACATTGCTGTGATTTATGAGTATTTTATCTCAAAGTGACATAGCTGACACAGTTTATGACTCGTTGACCTGAAATCCTAATGATTCCAAAACGCAGATTTATTATCCAGAGGCGAGATGATATCTTCACTGAATGTTTTCTGGCTTTTCACTATGTTCCCTCTAGCTTATTAACTAATTAACACTGTTTGTAGGTGTGCACGTTTGGGCATAAAATGATGTGCCTGGGTAATTTGAAAATGTAGTGAATGCATTTTGGATTGTTAATGAATCTATGTATTATTTACCTAATCATCAAATGGCCAGCAGTGAGTTAATTGAGAAATGGGCTTCAATTAACTAAGATTGCAAGTTAAACTGAGGTTCTTTTAATTATCCGTAGGGAGTTTATTCCTAAGCAAGAAGCAGACGATGACTCTGCCTTGTGATAAAAGTAAAACATTCAGGACAGTTTAGATCATCTTGTGAACAGATCTTTTTATTACTAAATCACATTGGTGCTTCTTGTTTAAAAACTTTTAATGGGGAAATTGTGTTCCAGAAGAAAGTCAATGAATGTGTTATTCTCTACACAAGGAATATTACACGACACATGCTCATTTATCTCCCTGTAGAGACAGCTGCAGCACTTGTGCAGCGCATCGCCTGGGACGCCACCATCTGCTTGTGCATACCAGCTTGTATCCCTTTGTCATAAGACAAACAACTACAACAGCTCCGTTATCTTTTAGTCACTATCAGTGTACACCCAAACAAGTAAAATTCAGAAAGTAACATTAAACAGAAACTTAAAATTTTATCAAACTGGCAATAAATCCAGAAACTTCATTGTTATATGGAATTCAAATGAATCATCCTGTGTGTTTTCTAGAGATTATTTTGCAGCCCCACTAGTGTTTCACTAAACTGAAATATGGGTTTAATATGCTTTGATGCTGTCAGTTGACCCCATTACACACATCTGGGAGAACTTGTTTTGTTTAACTTTTATTATGTGTGTGCTCAGACTTAAAGTGTCTGCCCAGTCACTAGTGTATAAATATGCAATTAAAGTCTCAAGGGCTGGGCCAAAACTTTCCTGAAATTTATTTCTCACACAGGTGAGGAATTCCCCCTCTTGTTTGCATAACTGACAGA
>JAVQJG010085704.1:0-10832 GCA_036024015.1 Craterocephalus amniculus | reverse complement strand
AGCTCTCACTTGGAAGCTGGCACACATGACGGAGGACGCACAGACCGGCTGAGAACTTCTCTGAACCGGATCTTTGGATTTCTGCTGAGCTGCTGCCCGGCTGACGGAGGTAATGTTGCAGCATGCTGGCGGTGTGTGTGAGCGTCGCTGTGAGGATGGAGGCTGTTTTCATGGAGCTGAAGAGCTGCTGCTTGGCTTTGCTTCGACTCTCTGACACCTTGCGTGTCCTGGACGCCGTTACTACTTTACTGTTTCTTTCTGGTAAAACTGCGATGACTCCTACGAGTTTTACTCCAGCCATGACGGAGCCGCAGGCCTTCAGACCGCCCTGCCCTCCATGAGTGTCTCAGGACTCCGGGACGAGTGCTGTCTTCTAAAAGCGGGGCGTCTCTGTTTTGGTCGGCAGCAATCGCTGTCAACATGGCGAGTTCTGAGGAGAGAGACTCTGACAGCTGGACGCGGCGGTGGAAGGCATGCAGCGCCTCCCTGCAGGCTATTTTTACGCCGCTGGTGTCTGCTCATTCACGCCCGCCACGGCACATACCAGCACATCAGAGCGCTGCCAACTGCAAATCTCTCTACTCTGGGTAAATCGCCCGGACTTTGGAAAACGACGGGAATTCTGCATCACTTCATGGCAAAAAGCAGAAACATTTAACATCCTGGCTGATCCTATAACTGTGTGAAAACCTCATTTCTGTCAGGGTCAAACCAATCAACCAACCAATGAATGCAACTGAACATTTCATATTAAAAGATGCAAAAAAACTGATGAAAACGGGGAACAAAACAAAAACTCTCACACATATAGGAAGCAGGAAGGATCCCAGGAATTTCCAGTAGAATAAAACGTATCTTGAGTTTGGTTTTGTAAACAGGTGTGCTTTACACATTTAATGTCAATATTTTCTGGGTTAAACCTTAATTCATTTATTTCTCATTTTATTCAGTTTTTATCTATTACAGTGGTAAAATAAACAAAAGAAGAGAACCTTGATGAAAAAGGCAAGAAAACATCTATGATGACTTTAATTTCCCACAACGTTGCAAACAGAGAAGGGCCCAAACTTCTGAAATAAAGTGATTAACAAACATTTAATATTGAATAAATTTAGTTGCCCCTTTTTTTTAGGCACCTTTTTTTAAAATCTTCGTTTCTGCCTTGAACCCTGAAGCAACCTTGATTAACCCTATAAAGCCAAACGTGTCATATTTCATACAGTTTCTGGGACATTTAGCATCATTTTATGGTAGAAACTGGTCAGAAATGATGTGTGTGGATATCCGGAGGTATGAGACTACACGAGGATAATTTTGACATCTCATGTGGTTATAAACGGTAGATTTACCAGATAAATGTGGATTATTTTCCATACTTTGTTAAAGGTCTTTTCTCCCCAGTTTTTCCTGGGTTTTAAAGGGTTAATGTCATGATTTTAATGTGTAGAAAATCAAAACCATCCCCAACGTACGGCATCATGTCCTGCAGCCAACATCTGGCGGTCCACGGCGAGCCGGCGGACTCCAGCTGCTGCTGGACATATTTAATGTTTGGGCTAAAGACAGACTCAGACTCCAGAGAATAAACCGAGGTCACATGACACGCTGACCGACTCCTCCACCTCTCCCCAGGTAGATGCTCTCTGACAGCGACAACGAGATGGCCATCCCGCGCATGTTCAACTCCAACACGCCCTTCATCATCGTCACCGGCGGCTCCCAACTCTCATTTCTGGGCAAAGACGACGGCAGCCAAGGCCGCGAGGAGCAGACGGCCCCCCTGGTCAAAGCCATCGCCCCCCACCTGAGCCGCGTGATGCAGCACGGCACCGCCAAACACCTGGAGACGGACGGGATGCAGGACAATCCCTGCCTGTCCATCGTCGCACAGGCCGAGAGTACGGCTGCTTCAGGATGCACACACCCGCATTTTAGTTATTTTTCTTCAATCATTGTTTGGATTCAACCAGTTCTGCAGGAAAATGACTAAAAATACAGATTTAAAGTTAATGCATGGTTAGTCCAAGAAAGCAAACAGTCATTGGAGGGTTAGTTTTTTCAGTAAAGTAGATAAAATTCATATATTTTAGTGTAACGCTGCTCTGAGCTCCACTTAGATCATAGCAGCATTTTCCTCCACCAGATTTCTCATTGGCTGCTTTTTTATTCATAAGCACAATGATGCAAAGCGAATCTTTTCCCCACAACCCTCCAGAAAAGCAGCATTTCTGTCTTCACAGGAGAGGATTTCCAGGAGTTCAGTCCTTCCAGCACCCGTTGCCCGTACGCGCGGTCCCAGCTCCTCCAGAAGCACAGGTACGTTTTACCAGCTGTTCTTTTCTTTCTTAAAGGGACAGTGCATTTTGTTATACATGTGTAATATGCTGGATAACAAACAGGTTAAAAGGGGCGGGAAAATGGAATCGAAAAATTCAATATTGAGATATTTTTATTTCACAACTTTAAATCTTTTTTTTGCATGCATGAAAAAATTAAAAATTATTATTATTATTATTATTTATCCTTTTTAGGTGTCTTGTTGGGCATTATAGTAGCAGAATGTTGGTCTGATCACTGTGTTATTTTTCCTAATTGAAATTAATAAAAAAAAATGGCAAAAAGATTTTTTTGTACAATTTTTTGTTTTTCTCCACAAAAATCTGCATATCGAAGAATCAGGAGAATCGCAATTTAAAACAAATCGACACCTTAATCACTGTATCAGAGGAAAGAGTATCCTGGCCCTGATGCCTTAATGCCAGCTAAGAACAGGAACCACAGCAGAACTGGAGCAACTGGTCCGATGAGTCTCCGCCTCAGCTCCACATGCTGGGCTCCGAACCTGCAGGAGACGTCATGACAGCCTGGATCCAGGCTGGATCAGCGGTCTGACCAGAGATTCTCATCCTGATGCTGCAGCTGTGTGATGCTGGCAGCTCAGCATGGAGCAGAAGCTCTGAGGAAGGTTCCCATCGCCTGGTTGGATCTAACAGTTCTAAGGGAAAGTTGGTCCCTCCAGCTTCTCTTAGGTGGATCTTCTAGATGAGTTTGACTGCAGCGACTCCTGGTGGCTGAAAACACATAAAGTCTGTGTAAAAAGGATCTCTAATGCAACTGTGAGGAAAGGATGCACCTTTATCAGACAAATAGTCGAGCTGATTTGCATTTATGAAAGCTAATGAAATTATGAATCAGAAGAAAATATTACATAAAAATAGTCCAAACCAGACTGATGAGGGCGTTTTTCAGTTTATTGTAATGATGTTTCTCTCATTTGCAGGCCTCTAAGTGAGGACGGAGCCCTGATTTCGGACACAGAAGACGAAGATGTGGACGAAGCCTCCAAACGTTGGCGTCTCCACCTCCAGAAGAAACATCGCAGGAAAAGCAGAGGCAGGGAGAAGCTGCAGGAAGGAGAGGAGCCTCCTGTGATCCGGGGCCTGTGGGTGCAGGAGATCGACTGGCTGAAGACCAGCTCATCCACGCAGCTCATACCGCCTCCTCCTCCGTTCACCGACTCGCTGCCCCGCTGCTGCGCGGGGGACGGGGTCAGGAGGTCACAGGAAGCGTCGCTGTGCAGATCCACGGAGTCCGACGACACATCCAGCAGCGACGGCCGAGGAGGCTCGGCCTCAGATGAAACTCGTCACAGTGAGTCAGACTGGTCCTGCTGCGGAGACGCCGAGCTGGAAGCGCAAACGCCTGGTTGCACGTCAGAGTCGGTGCAGGTGTGTGGACATGACTCCGCCTCCACAGAAACGTCCGACCCGGTTTATGACGAGGACACGTCCCAGCGTGCTTTGGGTTTCCAGGACAGCGGCGACTCTGCGCTGGATGAGCTGAAAGGCAAAGTCACGCAGATATCAAAACACTTTGTCTCCACTTTCTTCAGAGATTCGATAAAACAGCTTCTGGATGACTGGAAGAGCACGAAAGCTGCCAACGAAGGCCTCATTTTCCATCATGTGAGACTTTTACGCCTCTTTATTTTCCATGGTTGGAAGTTATTCTGCTTACGCTGCACACCCGCTTCACACAGACAGGAAAAGTTGCTTGCACTGAATCACCGGGCTTTTTTACTTTAGAAAATTAGATTTTACATCAGAAATATCATTTTTGATGATGGGTTGGCCTTTCAGATCTGGAGTAGAATGGAAACTTAGCATAGTTTTAAGAGAACTGAATTTTTATTTTTTACCCAGCCACAAATTTTCAATTTTCACTAAAATATCAGAAAATGTGTCTCCCTTATTGCAGGGTAAGTCATTAGACTTAATGCTGGGAAAACTGTCCCATAATATTATAGTCCCATAATATTCCCATCCATCCATTTTCTGAACCGCTTCATCCAAGTGGGTCGCGGGTGTGCTGGAGCCTGTCACAGCTATCAACGGGCGAGAGGCGGGGTACACCCTGGACAGGGCGCCAGTCTGTCGCATAGTCCCATAATATTCCATATAAAAACTGCAGGATTTTCACTAAAAACCAACTTCCTCCCTTTAACTGTCTTGTTTTTACACCAGAAACTGAGATGTACCATTTATGTGTGCAGAAAAGCCAAAACTATTCATTAGGAGTTATGAATCTTCTTAAAAGGTCATTAGAGACAAAGATTCAGTGAATTTCCAGCCTGAGTCATGCAGGAAGATGCTGCTACCATCACCATGGCAACAGTGACAGCCAATCAGAGCTCTCAGATGTGTAGGCAACAGACATCAGGCCGGCAGTTCTAGCAACCCCACTGCAGTTTCTTCAGAAATGACTCTTCATCATGAATATTGTTGAGTTTTTAATCTTTACAAGAGCTTTTTTGTTAATTAACAGATCAGTTTGCACAGTTAACTTCTTAATCTGAGCACTGCTGACTGAAGTGAGGTGGGGCTTAATAAACATCTCATCTGTAAGATTAAACAACATTAATCGCAAAATATTGGAGGTTTAAGTCTAGCATACGGTGGCCTGGAAGTTCAAAACTAACTTACACCCACTGAAAAACTTTCATGAGTTGACAGAAATACTTAAGCATCTTGTGTTAAACTGAAATGTTAAAGCTTTTCATGTTTGGGTTGGATGTACATTTGTTTTGCACTTTGTTTTTTTTTAAATCTTTTTACTCTAAATGAGTTCATAAAAACAGAAGAACGTAAAAAATCTTGCAGCCTGTTCTGCCATCAGTAGCTGGTTTTCCTCACGGGGGATTGTTTCGGTTTGCTATGAAATGCTGAACTAAATCCTCTCTGCTTAGTTTCCTCTGAAAAAACACTAAGCCTAGAGGCTGTTCTTTTTCGTTTTACTTCTGTTTAGAGAAATGTGGAAAAAGCAGCGCTGTTCTGGGAAAAATCAAGATCATGACCTTTTCAGCTTGTGTTGCAAGACAAATGAGCAAAATCAGCATTGAGCACAGCGGCGGGTACTTCCGCTTTCAATCTGCTCCCACAGTCTCAGAGAGCCCAGGTTGAAGAAATCCAATGAGCCAGACCAGGCTCCAAGTGTTTCACCTGCACTCTGAGAAACAGATGAAATAACAAGCTACATGGAAAAATGACACGGGGCTACCAGTAGCGGCTAGCCACTTCTGCTTGCAGCTTTCTCTAGCTTCTCATGATGGGGTAAATTTGCATTTTAGAGATCCACATTCACTGAATTTGGAAGGAAAGTGTTTGTTTGGGCAATTTTTACTCCCACTGTCAGACAAGAGAGCGCCGACATTTAGCCTACTTGCATCTGCTAGCCCTTAGCTAATTTTTCCATATATCTTTAATTATTACTTTCTTTGAATGTATAAAGTAAATTCTGTAAAAAATTATAAATATTCCATTATGAAGAAGACAGATTAATTTTTTTTAAGGATGAAAGACTGCGAGAGCTAAACTCGTTGTGAAACCTCGTTGCTTCCTCTCCATTATGACTGTAGGAGAACGGCGATACAGACTTTTTGGTATCGATCCGATACCAATTAATCCACCGATACCAATACAGATACTTTTTCCTTGAACTTTCATGGAAAGTTTTTAATTAAAGATGTTCAGTGGAAGCAGACCAGTAGATTTTAAAGCTAATAATTTTCATTAGTACGAAGGAGAGGAATGGGACTACGCATTGTGTTTGCTAATATTCTGAATTTGGATGGAAACCCTGCACGTGTCATAGCAGACATTATTCATTTGTTTCCTCCTTTAAGCTTGACTTACCCTTTAATTCTTCTCCTTTTTCCATTAAATGCCTCATTTCATGTGTTTTTTTCGTGCTCAAGTTGCTGCAGCCCAGCAGTTGTCAGTACAGGGAGGGAGAGGAGTACAGCGTCCTTCATCACATCCAGAACGGCTCGTACGGCGATGTGTTCTGTGTTCGGGATGAAACCACCAGATTCAGATGTGCTGCTAAGCGGGTAAATCCTCCCGATGCTCCAAAGCTGCTAGCCTGTCGGTCTCATTCTGATCACTGAAGTGTTTCATCCAGATTCCTCTGAGCCACTTCAGCAGCGAGGAGGTGAGCACGTGGAGCGCTCTGGACTCGGCTCGTGTGGTGGAGCTGTTCGGGGCCGTGCGCGACGGCCTGAACGTCGTGCTCTTCATGGACCTGAAGCCAGGTAACCTGCCTGCATGGAAACTGTGTGGGAAAATAATCAGGGGTCTGAAAACTGAAGCAGACTCTCCGAACCTCCCCAGCTTGCTTGGCCCAGCTGCTGAAGGAGATGTCCTGCCTCCCAGAGGATCTGGCCCTGCACTACCTCCATCAGGCACTGGGGGCGCTGGAGCACCTGCACCACAGAAACGTGCTTCACCTGGACGTCAAAGGTGTGCCAACTTTCTGGGACTTAGTCTGAATTTCTCACCTTTCAACCAGGATTTACTTTTTTTTGTGCTAAACAAAAATAAGGTAAATGACAAAGAAGTTAATAAAGTATCACCATCATGACTTCACAGGGGCTGATAGGCCAGCCTTAATCATGTGACCCAGAAAACACTGGCGCTGGGTTACACGTGTGATTTTATTGCCTAAAAATGTCCAACGTGGAAACATTGTGGGATTACGACATCTAAAAATCCCATCCAGTATCAGATTATTGATATCAGCAGTAACACCTCGTTCCCTCACATCTGTAATCTGTGACCGAGAAGTAGAAGAGATTTTCTCCCAGTGTCACCAGTTTAGCTCCGTATCCGTCTGAGATCCGCTGAGAAATCACGGCTTGGACGTTTTTTGTCTCGATCTGTAATGGAAAAAGTCTTATTTTCAAATAAAAGTCTTTCCGTGTGTAAAACGCATTTAGTGGAGAAGAGCTGGATCCAGGAAAAGGGAGAGTTTGATGCAGCCCACTGCTTTTATTAGAGTTAGGGTTAGCTTTAATGTTAGCCATGTTTTCTTAAACTTCACCATGTCGTTTGGAACTAAACTTAAACTGTGAGTGAGAATGCGAAGAAGTAGCGAAGGCGTCAGATTCACTTTTGTCTTCCAGTTACATAAAGACACACGGCAGAACTACAGGCTTCTTCTGTCTCTTTGTCTCTTTTCGTTTATTCTCTTCCTCCCATGATATCTTCTTGTGTTTCTTTGCTGAATGAGCTGAGATGCAAACAGCAGATGTCGTGATAAGGTTGCGTAGTACGTCTTTAAAATGCAAACTGCAGCCTGGCAGGTGTGCAGCAGCAGCCTCCAACCTGCTGCCTCCACATTTACACCCTCATACTCTGACTGTGACGACTGTTTCACATGTTGGTGGGAAACTGATTTGGAAATCAAATTACGGGAATGATCATGTGATTTGATTTCACCGGGAACGAGCAGATTAAATTGGGGCTAACATTGACTTTTTTTTTGTTTTTATCATGTTTTCATGCCATTCCCTCCCCAGCAACACGCCCAACAGCTGCTCTCACTCGTTCATGCATATCTGAGAAATCCCTGAATTCCCTGTGGAAACTACTGCATCCTGCATAGCCCCGCCCTCTCTGCTAAGCTCCTCCCCCTCCCTTGCAGAGCTCGGACACACACACATATTTACGGTTCATTAGGTTGCAAACTACACAGAGGTTGGGTCTTTGTAGTCGTAGCCTGACTTCCTCCCCCTGCTCTGTTGCTGTTGTTATGCTTGCCTTTTCAATCTTTGTCCTCATTTGTATTTTTCCTTTCATTTATTCATTCTCATTGTTTTTAAGCTTTTGTCTTTCAATCCTATTTTCTTTGCTTTTTAATGCTAACACTGTTTTAAAATGAGCAAGTTTGTAAAAATGTGCTTGTGGAGGTAAATCCTGCTTAAAATCTAAAATATTTTCTGTTTTGGAGCTTTTCTGGTGGGATTTTATGTTGCACTTGTTTTGTGTGATGCATGCTTGAGGTAAAATGACTGATTGTAAATGTAATATCATCAGCAGTAAAGCCTCAGGCCAATGCTTCTGCTGTCAGGCGATGGCATCTAATCCTAAACTGACACCTAAACCCTGGTAATCCCTGCTGATAGGATTGGGCAGAAGGGGGCTTTCTGAAGTTGGGCCCCTCCATTGTGTTCCCAGCTCCAATCCAGAGGCTTCACTCAACCAACATCCATCAAATACACAGTGTCATCACATCACACCTTTATGTAGAGGTGCTGGGAAAAGTCGGGGCTTCATTTTTTGGAGATTCTACTTTGCGACAGACGGAGGAAGATGCAGCAGAGGTTTCATGCCCCCTCCTTTGTGTAGCCGTCACCCTGACAGCCTCCTGTTTCTCAGTCAACTGTTTCATTATGAGCACCAAATGCAAACAAGCTGTCTCACTAAATCCTGGCTGTTGATTTGTTTCCAGTTGACAATGTGCTGCTGTCTGCAGACTGCAGAGACACATTCCTCTGCGACTTTGGTCTCTCAGAGACGCTGGATGACAGCGGATGCAGCACCAAAGCATTCAGGGGTGAGTTAAAAGGTCTGCAGAAAAAATATGAAAAAATTAGCTTTTTAAAAAAAAAAAAACAGTTCAGGGCATTTGTTAAATATCAATAAAAAACAGTTAAAATATTTTTTTAATATTCTCCATCACTTCATTAAGAGTGTCTCTAAAAGCATTTAAGATCAGCTGACGGTGTATTTATTTCTAATATAACACCATTTTAAAACATTACGCCTTAAATTGCACATCCATGAGGTTAACCCTTTAGTGCCCCCTAAATCCACCATCTGAGACCTATTTCATCACTTTATGGAGAAACTTTGCTCCAAACCCTGTTATACAGAATCTGATACGTATATTCTGCCCCCTGGTGGTTATTTTATGCACTGCAAGAATTCTGACATGATTAAACAGTACATATATCTTTTTATGTTTGTTAAAGGGCCAGAAACTAAAACAGAAAGGTCCAGGTAAAGTAAAATGAGACTTTTCTGCACATTATTTCCTGGCTTTAAAAGGTTTAAGAACAGATCCGTCCGCTGACTCAGAGATGACGATGTGTGAGTTTACATAGACATCCCATTCCAGCAGTGTTTCATCGTACAACTCACATGGTGCAGCCTGATTAGAAAAACTAACCTATGATTTCACTTTTAAGGCATTTGCATTGATGATATACTCTAGAAAATCCCACAGGTTCAGCTCATTCAGAAAAACGTATGCCAAAGAAGGTTTGAGGACATGAATGATGCTGCAGAAACACGTGGGCCACGATGTCATGGGCTGGGCCCAAGATGTTCCTGATTCTATCAGCCTGGTTTTCATCGTAGGAGCTGCGTTTCCCGGCACAGAGAGCCACATGGCCCCCGAGGTGGCGCGGGGGGATCAGCTCTGTGCCAAGGCAGATGTGTGGAGCAGCTGCTGCATGCTACTGCACATGCTGAACGGATGCCAGCCGTGGATACGGTACTACTCCCATCCGCTGTGTCTGCAGGTCAGAAAGCTCTCCTTCGCTGTCAGGTCCACCTTAAAATAGGACAAAACAACAATCTAGACTGGGATGTTCTGGTGTGTCTGTTTGGCAGATTGTCAACGAGCCTCCACCTCTGTGGGAGGTGCCGTCCAAGTGCAACAACTTCACGGCCAAAGTGTTCAGAGCCGGGCTGCAGAAGGACCCAGACCGACGAGCAACAGCGAAGGAGCTGCGGAGGAAGACCACCAAAGCTCTGCGAGCAGGTCAGCCTCCTGCCATCATGCTGTCTGCAGGACAGTACTTCCAACAAACACGACCAGGTGATGCAGCTGCAAAGCATCTGCACTGCATGTCTTCATTCCCTCTCTCCACAGTCGGAGGTCTGAGTCCTTCCTCCATCCAGGCCGCCTGTGAGAAGCTGTATCAGCAGCTCCGTTTTCCATCCCCTGAAACTCCCGCCGTCGTAAATAAACCCCCGGCTGCTCCCGCGGTGCTCTGGGTGAGCCCCTGGAGGACGATGGCCGTGGACGAGGACGGCGATGGATGGACGGACGGACACTCAGAGCGAGAGTCTGAAGCAGAGACCGAGGCTTTACACGATGAATGGGAATCCCACCCAAAGTCACTGCGGGACGATTTCCAAGCAGAGTGGGAGATGGGCTCCGAGTCCGAGGTGGATATTTACATGGCAGAAGAAGACTTTATCCAGGAGAAGTGGCTGAAAGCTGAGAGAGACTATGAGGGAGACTGGGAGGAGGGGGAGGATGAAGACGAGGAGGAGTGGGACTCCTCCGTGTCCACAGAGTATCTCCGGACTCTCAGAGGCCTTTTCCCGTTGCTGCAGAGGGGACGAAGGGCAAAGGACAGCTTGTGGGGATCAGAGACGGAGCTGGAAGACCTCAGAGATGGTGAGTCCGAGAAAATCTGCATCATGAGGAAGGCAGAGCCGGAGACCCACGAAATTATGAGTTCATTTATGATTTTCTAAGAG
>JAVQJG010085692.1:0-13513 GCA_036024015.1 Craterocephalus amniculus | reverse complement strand
TTTTACAAGTTTGTTTCTCAACTTAAAATATCTGCACTTTGAATTTAGGTCAACTTCCTGAATGGGTGATTGAAATAAAAGCATGTTTTCCCATAAAATCTAATATTTGTGATCTGTTTTTAAAAAAAAGACAGGAAGATTAAAAAAAATCGATTAAAATCGAAAATCGGATTTGGTTTTAAAAAATCTGAGATTTTATTTTTTGGCCATATCGCCCAGCCCTACTAGCAGCTTAAAGAAAGTTACAAAAAAAGGCTTATCTCATTGCATGCTCAAAAAGGCCAGGGTGTCTTTCCGCAGTGTGAAAGATGAAGAAGTTGTATAATGGCTTCAGAAATGTACGTATAAGACATTACTGTGTCATCAAATGAGCCCAGAACGCAGAGTTTTGAAGTACATTTTCATTAAAAGGAGAGCTCATTTCAAATGTGTAGGAGGAAAAATAAACTGGTTAGTGATATACCATGTTCTCCTAGTCAAATGTGAACAAGACTCTCTTTGGCCTTTAATGACAACACTGTGTGGAGCAGCCTCAACATCCAATCTCATCATCATCATCATAATAAGAACAGCCCAGTGAAGCACGGTGAGGGCTGCGTCGTAGTGATGGACATAATTGATGAATCGATCGTTAAGATTTTCATCGATTTAAATGATCTTTTAATCGTAAGCATCTTTGAACTGGTTCTTAAGTTGTATGTAAACTCATTTTTTACAGTGTAAGTATTTAATGAATCCCATTTAAATTCTGCAAGAGTCGTTAATCATGTAATAAAAATCTAAAATCAGGCAAAACTAGTTTTTTTCCTGTTTCACTTCATTTAAATATAGTTTATGAATATTGAATTTTAATATAGAAATATTAATGATTAATCGATAGGCAATCGTCAATTTTCCTGAAATCGATTAAGACAATTCAATCGAATGCCCATCCCTACAGAGATGGTGCTGTGGGGGATGTTATCAGGGACCGGTGCTAAATATGAGAAACCTGTTTCAGTCTTCCATAGATATAAGACTAAGGTTCAACTTCCACCTGGACTGATCTTCTTAGCATGCTCCTGCACATGAGGAGAAAACTTTTACTGTTTTGTGTATTTTTATTATGCAAAATAAATTAAAGCTTGTAAGGCAACAAAAGGGAAAAAAACAGCAAGGGATACTAGACGATATGTCTAATATAGCTTTTTTTTGTTTTTGTTTATATGCAACCTGTATTAACTTCCAAGCCTCACCTCTTACCTGTTTTCCTCAGGGAGTGTTTTAAATTGGATCTGTCCCACAGCTTCAGGCTACAATATAAAAGAGATGCAGATTACAATCAGAACCTCTTGAGCAAAGGTTTATTTATTTATTTTTTACAAGCACTAACTGCAATCTGAGTTCACATCTTCACTTATCAGAACGACAGAATAGAAATATTAGGCTTTAATATCTCTCTAGTATTAACATTTCCCTCTTTTGCATCTCAGACACAGGCGCTACTAACGGCTGAGGGTGAACAGGTAGTTGGAAGCGCTGCCATGCTATACGTCTGCTGACCTCAGAGCCATGCCGGAATATTCTCTTTTCACTGGTCTGTGCACTGATTGTCATCTGTACACAAGGTGGTCATTGTGCTGCTCAATCCTGTTTGCGGCTTTTTTGTGATCCACGAAGTTGCTTCCAATGAGCAGTCAGCAAGTTGTGAAATTCTTCTTCTTTTTTTTAAATGGGGGCCAATGGAGACGAGTTCTGTCCAGATGAAGTGGCATTCAGTGATTTATGCATTGATGAATAATTGTGAACGGCCCATTATTACAGCTTTTTTCTTCATTACTCCTCTTGAAACGATACCAGGATAAACGAATCATTGTCTAGTCTAGAGATGAAAGCCCATTTCATTGTCACTATATCATAGTGAAACATCCGTTTAAGGATTAATAAACCGACTTTAGAATTAAACATACCTGTTTTCCACCAGAACTGAGCTGATGGGGAGGCAAATCTGAATTTACGATCCCAGAATTCTTCCTTCCCCCTCCACAGGTTTGCCTCCTTGTGATAAGGAGACCAGGATCACCTTAATTTATAATGCGTGCTCACCACTCCTTACCCATGCAAAGCAGAGATATGCTGCAATAAACATCTCTCTGGTTGCCCACAATGTCACCTCTGAAGATAAATTCTGAGGGACCCTTTGCTGAACTCAGGGCTCCCGGACCCTCCTGCCTGGAAATCCTCACAAGTTGACACCTTCATGGTTTACTCGCTAAGTGGCTGCAGACAATTGGGAGCCATTTAGCTCTAACAACCTTGCGGCTCTGCCCACTAACTCTTTGATGTGAATGAAACATCTCTCTCCCTTTTTACAAACAGAAATGTGATGCCTGCATGAGCTGGATTCCGATTAAAAGTGTTTCACATGTTTTTCTCTCTTTTGGAAAATAATACAAGTTAAGTTTTTCATGAGATCAATTTTAAGACCAAAGAATAACATAAAATAATTTAACCTTTTTTTAATTTTTATTTTCTGGGTATCTACATATAAGGATTAATTTAGCTTTCATTATTCTGAATAAGTAATTAACTTCAGTTAAAGGAGGTCAGATTTGTATGACTCATGTGTTTATCATTTAAGTTTTATACTTTGATGCATGACAGAAATTATTTTTTGTTAGCAGAAATGAGATGTTTATCCTCTTCTACTCGAGAAGGTTTAATATTTTCTTCTTGTAAAGTGGATCATGTGTTTTGTTACTCACATCATCAACTTTATCATTCTGAGTTTCAGTGGGTGGTATTTCTCTGAGATGAGATGTGACTCATCTCAGCCAAACCATAAATAAAAAAAAGTCTTTTTTCACAGAGAAACTTAGTGTTTCTCACTGGATAAAAGTTAAGCACTACCTTTGACATCACCATGAACCATGCAACACCGTTGGTGCATCACTTTAGGGGAGGTCCCTGTTAAAAGACCCTGCAGAGTTAGGAAGACTCAGGAATAGAGGAAGAAGAATGAAAATGGTGGTGTGGAAGAGGAACGAGAAGGAAAAATGAGCTCAAAGAAACTGCAGATTAGATGTTTGTTATTCTAAATCTCAACCAAGAAGGAACTTTTTATCCTGTTTATCCTTTTCTTAGAAGTTATACTGAAATGTCTGTTGCTTAGCAACCAGGAAACCCAGTTTTAGCACTAGGGCAAAGAGATTTTTACTAGTTTTGAAAAACTTGGGAGAAGCCAAGACCAGCCGAGCAGGAGTTTCCATCTCTCCTTGCAACTGAATTGATCTCAAACTGTCGGAGACGCCGCCTGCAGCCAGAACCACTGAGAGGAGCTTTTGCCGTACGACCGCACCGGTTCCTTCGTTAGCTGACCGCACCCAGGACAGAAACACTGACGTCCGGTTTCACCACCTGAAGCCAAGCATCTAAAAGTAGGACGGCTCCAGCCCTCTTGAAGCATCAGGGTACTGACAGTTTACCTGTCAGATAAATTTCCTTCCAAATTATGAGATTACTCACAACTCAGCTCCGCCTGCGTTGTTAGTTAAAAGCCAGTTAGATCCTTTAATCTCATCTCCGATCATTGAAACTCATTTAGAGAAATCTAAATAATTACATCATTAATTTATATATATTTACTTATTTATAGTTTGTTTTCCTTTCCCTCCATTTACATGCTGAATATCATCACTGCTGTGTTTCATCCTGTTGCTCATTTCTGCTGATGAATCTGTGTTTTAAGTAAGTTTTGATAATTTTTCTGGTGGCAAAAAGTGATATTTATTCTGTAGAATTTCTGCTTTCAGAACTAGACTGATTTTAGTCTCTAAATTACAGATTTTTCCTTTCTAAAGAAAGATGTTGCCCAGAGGTCTTAATTTATTAACTTATTAATTTTTATTACAAGGTATATTCACTACAATATTCAAAATAAAACTCAGTATGAGTCTAGATGCAACTCAGTCGGACGTGTGAAAACACTGAATTTACAAGAATCTGTTTTTAATGATGGTGTAGGTTTTTTTTACTAATGATGGAGAGAGATGTCCAGGCATGGATAAAACTGGCTCTATTTTCCTCCAGTAAAGTGTAAAACAGGCAGAATTCAGCTTCTTTCTCTGGAAAAGACACGTCTTTACCAAAGATGACCAACTCTGACAGAATTGACTGATATCCTCCGGTGCCTTCTTAAGAGTATTGTCTTCTCTTTTTCTTGCTTGCGAAGTGTTGGGCAGTGAACTTCTGGCTTATACTGGGGACTTTTTGTCAACACTAGAATACTAGAAATTTCTGCTGTGTATCAGTAGATTTTGGTTGGATGAGATGTTATAGGTAGAAACAGGATTTTTCAGCCACCACTGATTAAAAAATGCGTGAATTCCTGTTGTTATTCTGCTTTGTGCTGCCAATGAACGTGAACGAAGTGGGTCACGAGTCCGTGCTTCTGTATTCAGAGAGTTTAGAGTTTGACATCAAGTCAGTGTGAAAATGTAAGTAGTGTCCATTTAATGTGATTATGTCTGTGTCTCATAGGGAAGAGATGGCGGCTGCAAAATTGGGCATCGATATCACTTCTAACCCTGCAGCGACTGATGGGAAGATTCAGCTGTGCGTGCCTCATCATAAGGAGCCAGTCAGCATCACTTTCCACATTGTAAACAGCGGCACCGAAGGCATCAACTTCAACAGCTTCCGAGCTCTCAGCAGGATCCTCTGCTACACTCTGGTGTCCGAGCGGAGAGTGACCAAAGCCGACCCCGTGCTGCTCTGTCCCGGTGAGACGGCAAACCTGCGTTTTCCTTTCATCAGCGATAAAAGTGCACTGAGTTGTTATTGGCCATGAATTCTGCTTTCCTTCTTTCACTTCCAGGAGAGAGCAACGACGTTGCGGTCCGGATAGCCCGTAACCACATCGGATGCTTCCCTGTTAAACTCTGCTTCGAGTTCCAAGCGGGGATCGATCTGCCGAAGTCGGTGGGCTTCCAGATTATCCGGGAGGTTGAGGTGACGGTGCAGACAGAGCTGGCTGTGGAGCTGGGGCCTACGGCTCCCTATCGGCGAGTCCGTGTGCCTGCTTATAAAACCGCTTCTGCAGTAATGGAGGGAGTGCCGCCTGAGGGGTGAGTTTAGCTTTTACAGTGATGTCAGTGCCTCTGTTTTGTTCTTTTTTTACTTTTTCCAAATGCATAGATCTTTAATAGAAGTAATGTTAAAGCTTTTTCTCCTTTGACTCTGAGATAGCTGAATAATTTCTAAACATGGCTTTATTCATGCTGTTGTTTACACTCACATGCTGTGCTGTGTTCTCCCCAGTTTTGCTGGCCAGCAAATGCTAATAAAGGTAAAACTAAGGGAATTCAGCTACCCTAAATACCTGAAGGAACTAGCCAAACAAGGGATGGAGGACTCTGTGTGCCTCTCCTCTACAGCCAAGCAGCATCTTCCGTCAGTGAAGTGAGACATCGGCCCAGTTTGTTTAAATTAACCATTCCTGTACCATTTTCTGGAACTGAGCTGGTTTTTGCGTCTGTGCTGTACGTCCAGGAGTACCCTCAACTCTCCCTTAAGCATGAAGAACTACGCCCATCGCTTCCACCTCCTACTGCACTTGGAGGAGATACAGATGGAAGTGGGCATCAGAGATTATGACCTCCACAATGAAACCATGACTCGAGACCAAGTCCACAGAAAGCTCATCGTACTCAAAGTAAAGAGATCTTCAAACACTGCCCTCATTTTCCCTCCATTCATGTTTGAGCTGAAACACTTTTGATCTCTTCTACTTGCCAGTTAACTTCTGCTCATTTCTTATTTGCATGGCATTTTAATTATTAAGCAACAAGATCATCATTTAACCTTTCTTTATTCCTGAGCTCTGGCTTTAACATTCAGTTCAAAAGAAAATATTTTCAAGGTAACAGTGTGTTTTATAACTGGTTACTCTGGCCGAAGTTAGGATTTTGGATTGATATCATTACTATATGATCGATGTATATTGATTTATTGTCCCACCCCTATCCCACATCTATTCAATCTGTTTGATTTTTTTCCACCAACTGTAACTGGAGAGCTGTATGATGCCACTTTGGTACACTTTGTTATGTTCAACTCCGTTCCTAATGGCCTCTAATTCTCGTTGACAGACAAGTGAGCTCAGTCAGTGAAACACAAATGTCAGCTCATCTACCGCAGTGATGCCCCATCACTTTAAATTGTAGTAAAGCAGAGAGTTGCTTCTACTCTTTGGTAGAACACCGACGGTCTGCAACTCCGAGGCCTCAGGCGTATAAGATGAGGTTTAACACTAATCATGGCCATTCAAACCTTCAGAAATCAAAGATCGGATCTAATCGTCTCTTACGTCTCTGAATGAGCGAACATCCTCATCACTCCTTACTACCCTTTTCTGATCTTCATCCTGATTCACATTTTCAGTCGTTTCTGCTGTTCATCATCCTGTAGCACCCAGAAACCAGCATGTAGAGATTTTACATCAGTGCTACCCAGAATGCATTGCAGCAGCCATGGCAGACTTCCGATTTCCTGTAAAAACAGACATCTTAAGTCTCTTATTTTCAGAGAGTGTGTATGAGAGGCGATCGAAGGGTTAAATCGAATCGTGCGAATGACCTGCAGAGAGGTGACCGACTTTAATCTCATCGACAGGTCCCCGGTGTCGCTGAAAACCGTCCGTCTGTCCTTCGAGGAGATTGCGTGAGAGTGACTAGGACCGGGGAGCAGAGTTCACAGGGCACCGTGTACACTGGATACGTGCACAAAGTAGAGCTGGACAGCCTCAAGCTGGGCTTCGCTAGACAGTAAGAGCTGGAATAAAGACATGTGATGATGTGCAACCCGGAGTAGCCCTGACCGGCTTGTTTATCTGTGTTTATTTCAGGTTTGTGGAGACGTTCGTGAACAACATGAGATTCAACGTGGAGTTTACAATCAACAGGCTGACCTTGAAGCTCCAGCATCGCGCCGTGGATCTGGCAGTGAAGCATCAGCTTGGGGAGGTGCTGTTTCCCTCCGGTGCGGCCGTGCCCGATGTTCCCTTGCCTGAACTCAGGTTTGCATCAAGTAAAAACAGAAACCTCAGAGTTCTGCATGTCATACGCATGTTTACATAGAGAAGCTGAAAGCTGCCCTTTAACTGATGGAACATTAGAAAATACACATTTATAAAGATACCAAACTGGCTTTACTAAACCTAATTTAGAAAGTTTAGCTTTATTTAACTTTTCATGGCTGTGGAAGGTGATAAAATGTAATTCTTGCTTCACTCTCTAGCATGTTCAACAAGAAGCTGGAAGCAAACCCGGAGCAGACTGACGCAGTCCGGCACATCGTAGCCGGATCATCAAAGCCTGCTCCTTACATCGTGTTTGGGCCTCCTGGAACTGGAAAGACGATCACTTTGGTGGAAGCTATTGAACAGGTATTGTTTTTTTTTTTTGTTTTTTTTTAGCTGAACGATGTATGCACCAGGTACCTTCACCGTATCAGAGATTCAATGGCAAGTTGAAAAAAATTAGCTGAATAAACAGGTTTGATATAATATTGCAGCGACTGTCACCCAATGATGTTCCATTGATATCTAAAAAGAAACATTGGTTTTAATATGCTATCAACTGCATCTTCAGTGATAAATATTTCAACACGTCTTTTGGTCTATAGAGATGCAAAGCCCCAACTTTCTTAGCCTTTTTTTCTGTCCTGCCCTCATTTTATCATTTCACATCAAGAATGAATGTTTCAGAAATTTTATTTTAATTCGCTTTTAATGGAGCTCTTAAAAGTCAGAGAAAGCTCAAGGTATTTGCACGCCCTGGGAGAATATACTTTATGTACATTTATTCGTAGCAACATCAGAACATGATTTTGAAAGTTTCAGCAAAATGTTGTGTATTCAGATTTTACACCAAATCAGGTGTTTACAAATAAATCAGTGATTTATAGAACCAGCGTTTATTACCAGATATGAATATGTTTTCACCTTTCAACAGGACTAATGGATTTAAATTTTCTCATATTGTCAGATCATCAGAACCAATCCCTCAGCCCGAATCCTGGCCTGTGCTCCTTCAAACAGTGCATCTGACATACTCTGTGAGAGACTGGTGCCTCACATGAACTCTGATCAGCTGTACCGCATGTACGCCTTCAGCTTTGACCAGGGCAGCATCCCCAAGGAATTGCGGGTGAGCATCATAGTTTAGTGTGAGCAAACATGAAGAGATGTGTGTCCACAGGTAGAAATCAAAGTTTAGATACAGCTACTCTAGGAGTTAGTTTCTGTTTTACACCGCACAACTCGGTCCAAACATAAGCAAAAGCAAGGACATTTTCTTGTCCCGACATAACAGGTATTCAAATTCCTCTCGTCATAATTACAACTGATGAGCTGAACAGTTTGATTGTAATCAATTGAGATGTTTGATCCAAACAATAAAACTTCAGTAAACTTTTTTATTTTTTTATTTGTTTCTTTCAGAAATACTCTAACTGGGATGACAAACAGGGTTTTTTTGTGTTTCCGGAAGTAGAAATTCTGATGAAATACAAAGTTATAGTTACGACCCTGTTCACAGCTGGCAGGTGAGACCTGAATCTTTGCATAGACAGCATCTTTTCTACACAATGTATACTCAGTGTTTGACATTTTAACCTGTTTTTTTAGTCTTGAGCCCAGTTTAGTGTGTAGTTTTTGACTATTTTTAGGAGGTGTTGCTGTAGTTTAAATACATCTGTGTGTTATTTTACTTTAGACTGGTGACTGGAGGGATCCCGGTTGGCCATTTCTCCCATGTGTTTGTGGATGAAGCAGGCCAAGCTGCAGAACCACAGTGTGTTATTCCAGTTGCAGGTAAATTCTCAACATTTTAGCAAAGATCCTTGGTTTTAAAGCTATATTGAGTAACTTTAGATGCTGTGGGTGTTCTGATCAAATCTGAAGGATCCATCTTTGCATCATTATTCACAATTTCGTTTAATGATGTCACCAAAATGTATAAATGTGATTTAGTTTGATCTGAATTTTCTTCCACTGCTACAAAGATTTAACAATACTTTCCACTTCAGAGCTACGGCCAGTGAGAGGAAGGCTTTGAAGGCCCATTGTACTGAACTATATTGAGATTTCAGAAGTTGACTGCTGCTAATAATCATGGTACGGTTCAGAAGAAACAGAATTTTTCCAAGCAGTTGTGGGTTGGACATTTTCAACGGTTTGAAGAGCCGACCAAAGGCTGCAGAAATGATTGATTTAACAACAAGTTAAAGAAATTTGTAGAAGTCCTTTTGCAACTTCTTAACCATCACACTGACAGGAGGGGGAAACGGATGCATTGTGTTAAGGTTTGGTTTCTTTCACAGGTCTGCTCAGTGCCGAGAAGGGTCAGCTGGTGCTGGCAGGAGATCCAGAGCAGCTTGGACCAATTCTTCAGTCTCCTTATGCAAGAAAGTATGGACTGGGTAAGTAGACGTTATTGGTATACTATAATTCTCAGAGACCCTGTCTTCTATTGCCATGGTTTGGTTGGGTGAAGTAATTTTGTTTGTATTAATGGGTCTTGGATTGGTGTTCTGATGTAAAGGTGTAATCTAACCCCCTCCAGAATTGTCCCTACTGGAGAGGCTGATGAAACATGCATTATATCAAGACTTCGACAGACGTTTTGTCACTAAACTGCTGAGAAACTACAGGTGCATCTCTGTTAAAATCTTAATTTGGCTTGTTGATGTTGCCTTTTATAGGGCTGCTGTGTACTGAGAGTTGTTTTGTTCATTCTTTCTACTCAGGTCTCATGGTGCAATTTTGGAAATCCCGAATCAGTTGTTCTATAAGGGGGAATTACAGGTTTTTGCTGAAAAGGCAGAGCGTGAGACTTACTGCAACTGGGACGGCCTTCCCAAGAAGGTGGGGCAGCAGGGATTTTTATTTTGTTCTAAAAAAGATTTACAGGAAACAAGTAGCTTGATTTAACTCAACTTTTCTGCAGATTATAATTATTTCTAAAAAAGACAAAAAAAGGCACACTGACTAAATTAAACTATTATAACATGGCATGACAGTGTAATAAACATTCATCCTTTATAAATGGTAATAATTAATAATAATAATTAATAATTCAATTCCATTGTCTCTGTCATGATCATTCGAACCATTAGACATCTGCACACCTACTGTAATATCTAAAAGAAGAAGAGTTCTCTCCAACCAGTAAAAGTCAGTCTGATCCGATGTTGACTCATATTTTCTCTAGCCCTGTCCCTTTCTCACTTCCTTTTCTTTGCTTCCTCTGATAATGTCGTCCTGAGTCTCTGAATCAGCCATGTTTTGACTTTTTTCCCCTACAGGATGAAAGCCAAATGACAATATAAAGACTCCTGTAAAGGACAGTTCTCAAACCAGTAGCAGGTGTCACACAATCAGTCATAATGCAGTGATGTGGTCTGAAGGTTCCCCTTCAGCATTGGACAATAATTAAACTGGATCTGGAGCATGAATGAAAACAAAACCAGTTCTGTTGGTTGGAAACGAGAAATTTCTCAGTTACACCCGACTAAAGTCAGCGGTGCAGCTGTAAAACAAGAGATAATCATCCTATCTCACTAAATGAGGTTTTCCAGGAAAGATTCTGTCCTTTGACCTCTTGAGTGTTGCTTTTAAATAGAAAGGACCAACATCCATTCATGCTGCATCTTTATCTGCAGCATCGTCATACGCTGCTTACAAATTTCTACCTTATGACCGACCAGAACGTTGACATGAACTTTGAGACTTCGACTAATTTTTGAGATTTCCTGACATTTTGATGATGATCTTAAGTTTAATTAATGTAAACTTTTAGAGCTTGTTTTGCTGATCATTTTCAAACTCCCATGTTTTCCTCACCAAACTGTAAATCATGCAGCATTCAGCAGTAACTGACTGCTGTATCTACACCACGCCAGGGTTTCCCACTGATCTTCCATGGAGTGTTTGGGAAAGAACAGAGGGAGGCCAACAGCCCATCTTTCTTCAACGTGTCTGAGATTGAAGTCCTGCTCAGCTACCTCACCCAGCTCCTGGAAACGCAAGGAAAGCAGGGTCTGCCCAAGCTCCATCCTAAGGACATTGGCATCATCGCCCCCTACAGGAAACAAGTGAGGCTGTGTGGTGCCCGTTTGTGTTAGAGGACCAAAAGGAGAGTTTGTAGGATACTTGTGCGATGATGCATCATCTTCTTCCTGATTTTCCAGGTTGAGAAAATCCAGAAGGCCCTGAGGTCTGCCTCTGCCCTGAAACACTGGATTAATCTCAAAGATCTGAAGGTGAGCAATGCTGATTGCCCCAGTAGAAAAGTTACAGATGACTGCCTGCTTTCACTGCAGGGCCGGGTAAAGTCTTGTTGTCATATCATGTGGCATTTTTACTGTTTTTCAGTAAAAATCTGATGTTTTGTTCTCTTCAAATCAGGTGGGGTCTGTGGAGGAGTTCCAGGGACAAGAGAAGAATATCATCATGGTCTCCACAGTCCGTAGCAGCATTAACTATTTAAAGATGGACAAAGACTTCAACATGGGATTCCTATCAAATGAAAAGGTTTGTTGCATTCTTTCTTTATAATCCATCTATCCACTGTTTTCTTCTTATCACGCTCAGGTCACAGAGACAACAGTTTCAGGAGGGAGACTCAGACACTCCTCTCCTCACGGGCTCGCTAGCTCCTCCTGTGGAATCCCAAGGTGTTCCCAGGCCAGAAGGGATATATAATCCTTTAAGTGAGTCCTGGCTCTGCTTTTTGGACTCTTGTCTGCAGAGTGCGCCTGGAAGGCATCAGGAGGCATCCAAACTAGATGCTAAATCCCTTCAGGTTACTCCTTCTCTTCATGAAAGAGCAGCGGCTCTGGGGCTAGATCCCCCAGACCAGGGTTTGTCAACTAGCAGTATGTCTCCAGACCAAGAACCCGTTCTGTACAGACTGCGACGGAAAGCCAGTCAAATGAAGTAGTGGTAATGTCTGGCAGACTAGTGCTTTGTCTTTGTTCTCTAAAAAAAGAAAAGTGGACAGTGAAAAAAGGGCGTTTAATTCAGAATAGACAGACAACTATTTATTCATTCTTCCCTCTGGAAGCACAAAACCAGTTTGCTTCCTGTGCTCAGAGACAGAGGCACTGATTAAAAGTGCAAATTTGAAACGCCACCATGAGACAAAACATAAAAGTTTTGGACAAGCAGACCCACTAAAAGTAATCTTTGTATTTATACCCATATCTTTTGGACCTTGGGCACAATTGTTTTTTTCCCAACCAGACTCCTTTTGACCACCCCTGCTCTAGATGTTCTCCTCATCTGATCTCATTTCAACCGCTGGTATCCACAATCTCTTTAGGTCATCGTGTAACTAGTAAACTGAGGTCCAGTAAACATTCTCAATCCTGCTGGCGAAGCCCCTCTGGCTCCATGCCCCCATCACTAGCAAACAAAATCCTGACATATTTAATCTGTTCTGCTTGAGGCAGACAACCTTTTACAACCCAGAGGGAGCTTTCCCCCCGTTCTGATTTATTTATTTATTCATTTTAAAAGGCCTCATGCTGACTGCGTCAGCTGTGGACTGACCCACTGCATCTTTGTCTGATGAAGAAAACAGAACATCCTCATAAGCAGAAAGCAGGGATGCAAACCTGAGGTTCCCCTCTCTCACCCTCTGCTCCTTGCTCCTGCTCATGGACACCACAAACAGAACTGGCAAGAAGCTTGACTTTGTGCAGAGAAACATATTTCTTTTTTCGTGTATCCAGGGAGCTAATGGCTCAGAGCTACTGGTGAAACTCCCTGGACTCCGTCAGCAGCTCGGCTTCATTATAATTCAGAATGCAGTAGAACCACAATGTTTCACCGTGAAAGAAGGAATTAACTTCTTTTCCTTTTGTATGTGTTTTATAGAGGTTCAATGTTGCTCTGACCAGAGCCAAGTCTCTGCTCATCGTTGTGGGAAACCCTGTGATCCTCAGAACGGACCCAAACTGGGAGAAGTAAGTAAGAAGTGAGATGTGCTGTCAAGGCGCTACAGTACATGAGACATTTTTAAATACATCATCCAAGAAATCTGATGGGAGCCAAGCATGTCAACTGCATGTCTGAAAGAGCAGCGGTCACAGCAAATTAATGACACTTATGCATCACTTTAAACGCAGCATATAACTTTATTTGTTCAGCAGAGGAGCATAAACAAGGCTGGATCTTACTTTGATGTATGAAATGCTTCTTGTAGGACTCTCACAGAGCGTGCACCATTAAGTGTTTCCTATCATTCATGTCCATTTTTTGGCAAAGTACACAGTTAGAACCAGCTGTGCAGAGCAGTGGAGAAGATATATGTGTACAAACAGGGTGGAATGGGTTAGGCTTTCCACCGATCGGATCAGCTTGATCGGATCGGCCGATTTTTCACATATTTTACATTTTTTCTGATCGGCCCTAAAGTTTTCATCCACCGATCCGATCAATGACGTCATTGTCATTGTGAAACTGCTCCCG
>JAVQJG010085691.1:0-11184 GCA_036024015.1 Craterocephalus amniculus | reverse complement strand
TATCTTTTGGCTATCTGATGATAAAATTTTACGTTGGATTCTGTGTAAAGAAACGTTTGCATTTAATGCTTATGTCTGTAAAGCTTGGGATAGAAGGCAGAATGTGTTGTACCCTACTTGAATATTTGGATATCTCCATGTATGTATGAGACATCTGTATGTATATAAGTTTATGTTTATATATGTATGTAACTAACTTGTGACCTGCATGCTTTCATCCTGTTTATATGATTAGTGTCTTATAAGCCCATGCGGGCTGGGCTCCTGTATGGAGCATGACAATGAAATAAAACTAAACTAAACTACACAATCACCCACAAAAACATAAAAGAAACCAACAAATTTTCCCTTCCTACTTCAAATGTAAAATAAAATCCCAAGTTTCTGTCTCTTAAGTGAATGTAATAAAATCAAAATCTAGCTTGATGCTGTAGTGAGGAAGCTTGGAGATCCATCCATCTTTACATTGGCTTCCTGTTTGTCAAAGAATCAACCTCTAACTCCAGCTGTTAGTTTACAAAACACTGTATGGTTTAGGACAAAAATACATTCAGGAACTTCTTGTTCATAATGAACCAACCAGATCCCTCAGGTCACCAGTATCAAGTGTACTTTCTGTTCCCAGAGTTAAACATGGAGAGGAAGTGTTCAGTTTTTATGCTGCTCACATGTGGAACAAAAAAACTGCAGGTCTACTGAAACTCTCAGCAGTTTGAAAGTCATGTTAAAATTTTAGTTTAACTTTTTTCAGTTTTTATTTAATTTCTTTTAATTTTATTCTTTTGTTTTTAATGCATTTAATGCTTCCTGCATCCCGGTGTAATGCTCTTAATGTTTTTTGTAAAGCACACTGAATTGTCTTACACATGAAATGTGTATATAAATAAACTTGCCTGGCATTGCAAAACTGTAAATGGAACAGAATCTGATTACAATCAGATTACATTTAAACTGGATTGTATTTGAAGGGACTGTATCTGTAAGAACATGGAAATTACTTTATCTGGATTCAACTGAACTGGACTGATTTGAAAGCGTCAGGAAAGAATAAAGTGACTAAATGATCAGGAAGAGATTACAGCTCAGGAGAGTCAACTGCAAAGAGAGTACTGAGAAACATTTGCCACAGTGTTAAGTCCCAGCCAGTTTCTGACAATTGTCCACTGAGACCAGAACTGAAAGGGAAAACTGCTGACATGGGAAAACATGGGATCAGACAGAAGACAGAAGAAAGAAACGATAACAGAAAACTGATTTCTCATTGCCCATCTCACTTAACAAAAATAAAAAGGAAATCAATCATGTCCTCACCTTGACACCATCTAGGACTGCCCTGATCAATGTGGTCGCACTTTCTGTGGACTCTTGGCTGTTGTGGGAGATACCCTGCAGCATCACTACCTGATCAGCCCAGCGGATCAGCTGAGCCAGAGACTGGTAGAGACGACTGAGGCAGGCAGAGATGGTCTTACTGCGGGGGGGAAGGGACAGGTGAGGACACAGCAGAACCACTGAAGTCTATGTTCTGAGAACGCAATGAAGAGCCGACCTGTTGTAGAGCCGTGGCTCCAGTTGAACCAGAGCGTGGACCGCCTCCAAGACTCCTCCCGAGGCACCACCCAGCAAGCCGCTTACCACAGACTGGTCCATGACCAGTTTGTCCCCTCCAGGCTTGTCCACTCCCAGTCTGTCTACCAGAGCTTTGAGGTACTGCAGAGAGCTGATGACGGCCCGCTGTTGGTCTTCTAACACACTCACAGACTCAACAAACACACAGATTTCCCATCAGCCCACACACTGTTTATGATGTCATGTGATGCCATTTTTGTATATTATTCAGTCGTATGGTTTCTCTCTCTGAATCTGTCCCAGATAGCACGTAGGGCCTAAAGAGTTTTTTTAACTGTCCCCATACACCTTGAAAAGTCTGCAGCTGATCCAGAATGCGACTGTGGGGGCTCTAATGAGAGATGATCAGGAGAGATCAGATTTCTTTTGGTTCCCTGTTAAATCTGGGATAGAATGTAACATTTTTCTCCTCACACATAAAGCTCTCCACGACCAAGCTCCAAGTTGTATCAAAGATCTTATAATTCCATATGTTTCCATCAGCCATCCCATCACCTTTAGCTATCAGGCCCCTCTCTCATGGAACCAGCTCCCAGCTTGGGTTCAGGATGTGTTTCTATCTTTAAAGGTGTTCTGCGCAACTTCTGTTCACCAAGGGCTAAACCTGTAACTTCCCAAGTGACATTATTACAAATTCAAACAGTATTTTTCTTTCTGGGCTCCTCAGACACCGTATTCACCCTCATACTTTGTTTAGATATGACAAACTTTCAAGAAAAAATTAGCATGAAGCACAGCCCACTGAGTTTTATAGCTGTAGCGCAAAGTGCTACAAAAAGCTACAATGTGTGGTTTCTGAAGAGCGCAGCCCCTGCAGAGCACCAACATGGGACAAACACTGCATTAACCCCAGAAATCATAATAGTCACATTGGTCTAATATCTGTGTCAAAAGTTTTATCTGGGAGGATAGTACAGGTTTAGGAATCCTAGTGGCCAAAAGTTAAACGGTATTCTTTCAGATCAGGTCTTCCTTGATGATAAAATCGTTTGGGGTGTTAGCCATCACTTATGCTGCCGTAGGCTTTGGCTGCTGAGGGACGCTTCATGATGCACTGGGCTCTGCCTCCCCTTCCTGCTCTTTATTTTCCATGTATAAACTTACAACAGTATTGACATCATTAACATGTTTCTTCTTTCTCAACAGGTCTTCCAGTGACTGACGGGCTCTTTGATCGAATCACATCAGGTGAAATTGCTGGTGACCTCCTTTTTTATCTAGTTTTATTTTTTCACTGTTGCAGCGAATGCCAATTTTAACGTATTATTTTAATGGTAAACTGGCACCCAAATTCTTTGCAGACAATATGACACAGTCATGTTATTTCAGGTTGACATTAACCTGAAACGTTACCTGAATGTTTCACATTATTATTCTTTGTATGAATAATGGGGTCATGTTGTGACTCTTGTATGGAGTCTTCTAATTAGAGTAGAGAGAGAGAAAAGCACTGGCTCTGTGGCTTACAGTTGTGTGTGAACGTTAGTCTTGAAAGAATAATGAGCTTGATATGAGTTTTGGGAGTCTGGATGAGTACTCCAGTTAGAGGGCTCATAACATCTCCCTACCTGTAACCTTACAGGCCACATCGTTTGAGGAGGATCATGTTGACATTATGCTGAAGTTTTAAACTACGGAGGGTACTGGGAGGGTTGTTGGGACTTTTCCAGTTTTTCTCAGCCGACTCACCTCATGTTTGGCAGAGGCCTGCACTCTCTGAGTACCTGTAGTTATTTTTAGCGTTGTCCACACAATGTTTAGTTCAGCCTGCAGTGATGTCACACTCCTTGAAAACATTACCAATGTTACTTTAATGGAAATTGTTTAAGATTTAAGATTTCCAATCAAACTCCATTTTACTCCCATTAAGGATGATTTTTTTTCCTTCAGATTTGGAAGTGGAGCATCTCTTTGATTTCATAGTTACTTAAGTTATTAAAGTTTGATACTCCTCCTCTTGTGTGTTTATCAGAAGAGTCTGTTGCTCACAGTTCAAGAAATATTTATATTCTGATCTAGTTTTTATGCAGTGAGGGATTTTTCAGGCTCTGTTTCTCGTCTGCCTCTGGGCCAACCTCTGTCTGCCATCCTGTTCAATGAGCAGCCGGATGCTCATTAAACAGGATGGGAATCACCAGAGAAACCAGTGTCTATGTGTGTACCTGGTTCAGGTTCAGATCCGGTGGTTTGACTCTCTGAGACGGGCTGTGTTTGATCCGCTCTGAGCGTTTGATCAGCTGTGTGTTGAGTTTCCCCTTCAATTTCATGGTGAGAGAATGAGCAAACTGTGAGGCTGAAGAGAGGAAAACATCACCATCATCATCTCATTTCAAGTTAGACTCGAGAGAAGTAACAGGAAGTGGGTGTTTACAGCCTGTGTAGGTGAATTTGCAAACAGCTGCTGTAAGGTCGAAGGAAGAGGAGAAGCTCACCTGTCTTACTCTCAGGGCGGGAAGACATGTCTGCAGACACACAGGTGGTTTGGAGAAGTTTATTCCTCCACTCTCATGATGAACAGCTCCGTTCTGCCCGTCTTCTGTCTGCTGCTGTCTCTCTTCCTTCCTCGTCCTCCTCTTCCTCTTTCTGACTTATTTCAGTAAATTCTCTGTACCATGATGACAGAATCCAGTCGTCAGCGCCACCTACTGGCTGCAGATACATTTTTTCCCCATTTAGTCTTGAACGAAAGTTAAGATTGGCCTCAGGCTGCTATCAGCTATTCTATAAAAAAGAAAGGGTTTAACTTGAGAAGATTCAGACTGTAATAAAGTGAGATCTTGTCTGTGCACTGAGAAATTTCCTGAAATAAGAAAAATGATCTGCTGTAGGTTTTAGACAAGTGAGATAAACCCAATGCTGAAAGATTCATTCCAGGTCCTGGATTACTAAATGAAACCAAAGACAAAATGGTTTCTTTCAGTGTTGTTTCTCTATGAGAGAAAATATCCTACAAGTAGAGCAACTTAACAAGATAATCAGTCTGAACCTTCCCAACTTTAATATTTTCTTTCCTTAAACTACGTGCAAGACAGCTCATTTGCTGTGTGTGAACTTAAATAGTGTCTCAATGAAATGATTTATGCGTGTAAACAATAATGGGAAGTCTGGATCTTTTCAAAGCTTCCAAACAGTCTTATTTGATACATCCAGTATCAGTCAGAACTTCTGTTCAAGCATTATCTGGCAATTGTCAATGGTTTTTATGTTGGTGAGCAATGTTTTATTTTGTGTTTTTCATTAAAGCTTCATTTTTAAAAGATGTTTTCTTTATTAGTAAAAAAAACAACTATACAGTGAGCAGAAATGACTGATATCTAGTGGTAAAGACTGGCATTGCAATGATTTCAAATGCCGAACACAGATGTCAAGCAGCCTGTGGCCATCATTTTTCCAGACATAAAGTTATTTTCATCTGAATGGATCAAGTGGCTTAAGGTGTATGGAGGAACAGGAGGGTCATTGAAAAAGCATTATAACCTTTCAATGGTGATCAATGAATTGTGAAATAAAAATACAGATTACTCATCATTTCAAATCAAACAACTCATAGAGGAAGACATTAAATTTCCAAAACATTTTGTAATCGCACATTTGAAATGGAATTATTAAAAAAGAAATACGTATTGTATTAATCAACTCTTTATTGATTTCTGTGATATTTCAAAAAGCATAATTAAACGACACAATATATAAGTGTGGTTAGAAATAGCTTTCCATATCTTACACTGAATAAGGTAATTCTTAGTTTAATAAAGTTCTATTCACTTAAAATAAAATGTAGTTTAGTTCAGTTTTCTTAAATTCGATCTGATTCATTTTACAACATAGTTTATTCACTAACTTCAGTTTAATTTAAGTTTACAACATAGTTTCGTTCAGAACTAGTGTAATTCAGGTTTGTTCGTTTTCAGTCAAGTTTCACAAACTAATTTTAGTGGTCACTGTAAGTACTGTCCATTTCCGATTTGCTTGAGAAAATCTGCTTGGTTTGGGTGTCAGTCGGATCAAAGAAGTGGACTCAGTCCACCACCAGCCACAAATTCCAGTCAGCCTCAACTGGAACAAATACAGGAAGTGGACTACAGTGCAAAGTTGGTTGTCTCTAACCAACACAACATAGAGAAAAGTTGTCAGCCAGATGTTGAAGAACTCTGTAAAAGTTCTGATAGAAATATTAGATATCTGAGACTGCCAAGGTCTGATGCAGCTCCATGTTTTACTCTGATGTGGCGGAAACAGAACATGTCCTGCATTAACCAATAGATGATGATTCAGTAGTTTTATGATGAAGGAGCATCTCTGGCGAGGAGCAGAACACATTATTCAAAAGATCTGATTTGTTTGAGGAGTTTCGGTGGAAATGCAAACTCGGTCCAGGACAATAATACACTTCCCAACTTCATGCTGAGTCCTGCCGACTAACCCGGTGGGAATCCAGCCTTAGTTAACTTTGATTTAGTTATGTTCAATGCTGTTAACAACATTTCAGTTTAGTTAACTTCGGGTTAGTCAAGTTAGTTCAGTTGAATAATTTCCATTACATGGTAATTCAGTACATTCCAGGTTTATTTAGAACCTAATTTAGTTTGATTCCCTTTCTGTTCAGTTAAATTTAGTTTTTCAGTTTTGCTTTGCTTAAACAGTTTACAACATTGTTCAGTCCAGTGATGTTTGGTTTACAATGTAATCTAATTCAGTACAGTTGAGTTAAGTTCAGTCTGAAGCCGTTAACATGCTTCAGTACATCTCAGTTTTATTTATGATGTAGTTTAATTCAGTTTAGATAAGTTTAGTTAAAAAAGTCAGTTAATTTCAGTTTATGTGGCCAAGAAGAGGAGCCAACACTCATCATTCACACAACTTTATTCATCTGTGTTGGCCCTTATCACATGGTATGAGGATACGCAACATCACTACACACTAACACATGGTGATGCGCAAGCACACAAACACATTCTTACACACATACAGTGTGGGCCACTGCATATTTTAGTGTTACAGCTAACTGTTCTTCACATTTGTTAAATCATTATAATTCTTATAATCTTCAAATATTGTGTAAACATAGATTGATATCAACACCGCACAGAATGAACATCCAGTAACACAGGTGTGTTGTGTGTGTGTGTTGGAGGCTGAGCTGAGTTCAACACCCTGATGTGGCTGTGCATAACATTTCATAAAACACTTTAAATCGGGGCACCTGAGCATGCTGACCACACAAAAACACTTCCAGCGACCAAAGGCTGTCCTGGTGCAGCCGAACGCAGCTCAGAGTCCGACAGTGCCACACGCAGCACCACATGCAAACACTAACAGGGAGCACAGGTACATCGCCAGCTTCAGTCGCCATGGAGACAAGCATCAGCTGACCGCAGTCCGATCGTCTCCATCTTCATCAGCAAATATACTACACCTGAAACGGGCTAAGTTGGTCAAACGTAACGGGAACAAACACAGGATACAACACGTCGGTCCGAATAACCACATCCTTACAAACTGGCTCTGGTTTCCATGTGAGACACAGACTAGGTTCACCTGGTTGCACTCCTCCTCTCTTTCCTCCTCAACCCAGTCAGAACCAGTAATAACAAACTGGAATATGTGGTTCCAGTTAAATCAGCCCATGAAGTTGGGATCCAGTTGGAACCACTGGGAATAAGACAGGACCAAATGGATCTGTTCAATCCTTGTTGGACCAGTCAGAACCAACCGGAGCAGGTGGAACTGGTTAGAACCAGATGGTGGTCTGAAGGTGGAGAGGCCGGCGTCAGCAGATCTAATGTTTTTAATCTATCACAGTAGAACACAGCAGAATACAGATTTACTGAACACTGATGAGAAATGCAGATCATAAATAAATCAATAAATAGATCAATAAACAGATATGTTGAAATTATTTATAGACTTTACACTGTAAAGAAAAATCTCCGCCTCAAACAGGAGAGAAAAAAAAAATCCAGGAGCTGGGTCTGATCTCAGACCAGTCTGAAGATCCAGAGCAGAGTGAGACGTCTCCGGAGGCGTCCAATAAATACATCACACGGTTTGTTCTGACGGATGGACAACAGATTCATGCACGCAGTATTGCTGATCAATGGGTCACAATGTGCTGATAACTATCATTATTACTGAAAGGTTCACAGAAACACAGCGGAGACACAAACACTTCGGGTTAACCCTCAATAGAAGACTGGGGACTCTCTCCATGGGCAGGACTACCTTTACTGGGGCGACTGGAGAAAAGAAACAACAGAACAAACGAACAAGGAGAAAAGAAAGGAGAAAAAGAGTGAATCAACAGAAAAACAGGGAAAAGGAGGAGGCTTTCGGAACCAGTTACAACCAATCAGTGCCAGTTAATACCAGTTGAAAATCATCAGTTAGACCATTTGTAACAGGACAGGGCGATATGGATCAGAACTCATACAGCCATATTTTTTTTGGGTAACTTAGGATTTTCAATATATGAATCAATATTTTATTTTATAACAAAAAAAATATTTTTGTTAAAAATATTTTTATAACACAAAGAAAACACCTTTAGTTTACTTGGAAAGTATTTCCAACTCAGTCAGTAATATTTAGGGGTGGGGGGTTTTAGCAGCTGGATAAAGATGTGTTGTTCATCAACGAGTCAGCTCTCAGAGCCGATTCTTTTAGTGAGAAGAGAAGAGTCAACTCGCAAAGCTACAACCATATGGTAGCAGAAACATGATCAGGACCAGATATAAACAGGTTTTCTAACAATCCACACTTTAAAGAACACCAGTTTAACCAGCTGAGAAAGATCCTAAACATCTTAAAGGCCTCTACATACTCTGCGAGAAACGAGAAATTTGTCCTTGTTCTCGAGGCTGCAAGAGCAGGGTATTTCATAGTCTGCGAGATGAGGCGGGGATTAATGGGGGGGTCGTCTGTGTCTCTCTGTATGATGAGCCGGTTGACCCGCTTATTTTTTCTTACATGAAAATTGGTCGGTGACAGTGCAGGACTGTTCATGCGGCAGTATCCGTGTCTTTATTTACCGTGTGTTTGAAACATTTTTGTACTTTCTCTCCACCTCGATGAGCTGTAAGTTAAAGCTGTTCATTCATCCTTGCAACAGTGAAAATGAGGAAGTCACTACATCCCCATTCATGCTTTCACACCTTCTCTACGCCCACCTCACATGTCCTACCAATCACGCAACACTTCTCGGAGCGCCTCAAGAACAAAGTTCGGCCAGCTCGATGTGTCCTCATTCACGTCCGGCGAGAACAAAATGACGTCATGTTCGTCGGATCCTCGAGAGCAAGAACAAAGATCTCGCTTCTTGCGGAGGATGGAGAGGCCTTAAATGTTACAAAATGCTGGCGTGACAGAAAGTGCATAATCTTGGCCAGTTGCCTTAACTGAAAAAATGTTGATCTGACAACAGACCGAATCTGACTTTCAAGTTTTAGCTAAGGATCCATTTTAAAACACAGGTTAGCAATCTCAGGTTTTTCAGAAATGTTTCAAATTGTTCAACTCCACAACACCTGCCGCCCTGGGTCCGAAGACCATCACCTCATTCTTAGAGTGGTTAAAACAAAGAGAGTTTAATGCCATCCAAGATCTAATGTCCTTCAGGCATTTTTGCTGAAAGTTCATGGAGAGCCCGTCTTTTTCAGGGAACATAGATCTGACAGTCATCTGCATAACAATGAAAGGAGATACCATGTCTGCTGAGAATTGACCCCAGGGGGAGCAAGTACAATGAAAACAGAATTGGGCCCCGAATGGATCCCTGAGGAACTCCATAGTACAAAGGGGGGGGGGGCGTCTGGGCAATCCCCCAGTCGAACACTGACAGTTCTATCTTTCAAATAGGATTTAAACCAGTCAACAGCTACACTTGTTATGCCAACCCAGTTTTCCAAGCAGTACAGACCTGACCAGAATAACTAACTAACAGATTTATCAAGTTAAATAAAGGAAAAAGAAGCTTCTGACTGAACACAATTTTGAATAAAGGGTGTGAAGAATTGATCACTATGGTCAGAAGCTTTTACAGTATTTTTTCTGCTCCAGATCAGTTCCCATTAGATTAGATTGTGGATTCCGGACTTGGCCTGTTTTCACTGAACAGATTTAGGAATCTGGACCTCCTGGATATTTTATATTCTATATATTCTATATTTACCACTCAGTCAGCATTCTGCATCCCACCACTCATCTTCATCTTTTTACATAGTTGTTCTGTAAGGACCTCGTTATATCCTCCGGGATGTTCCATTGTCACAAGGTGAAATAAGCAGGTGCTGCCAGAAACTAGACTGTGTTCCACTAGCTTGGTGTTAGCGTGGTTTTTATCCGTTTTTATTGCATGTTTTTAACTTGTTTTTACTACAAGCTAGTGGGAGTTTTAATGAACTGATTGGCAGCACCTGTGGAAGGACTCCTCCCCTGCCAATTAAGGACACATTTAAGCCGGTGTGCAGGCAGCAGGAGGGAGGAAGGAGCCAGCCACAGCCAGCCTAGCAGGAAGGAACAGAGACATGGCAGCCAAGGGTAAGAAGCGGTGCGGGAGGGTTACCGGCCTCCCGACCGACCCTCGGCTGGCCGGCCACCACCGGATGATGATGATGATGACGTCGTGAGCCAGATCCAGGGATAGATCCAAGAAGACGAGGACGGGAGCGGCAACCCCGGGGGGGGTGGCGGGACCACCACCAGCCTTTTTATTCACGCTCCTTTTTGTTGGACATTTTATTATTTTTATGGTTTTTTATGCTTTTTAATAAAGCTTTTAACAGACTTTTAATACTGCCCTCCTGTCTCCATCCCTCCAGGAGCGCCCGGTATCAGATTTTAATCAACCCTTTCTCGGCCCGTGAAATTCTCACTTCTCCTCTCGCCTCCACAGATGCAGCCTGAACCCGATGTTTCCAGTCAACCTGCCAGCTGAAATAAAGCTTTATCTACCAGATCCCGAGGCCTCATATTTTTGTGGGCTTCATCGGCTAAGCCGTCACAATTTTTTTACTCACGTTCCTTCTAAAACCAATGATCATCTTTTGTCAAAGTCAGCTTTATTGTCAGTTTCTTTATATGTACAGGACATAAAAAAGAATCTAAATTATATTTCCACTGTTCAGTGATGAAAAAAAACATACAAACAGGACATCCTGTCACTGAATAAGCAGTAAAGTGCCCAGGCACAACAAACAATCTAACGCTAACAATAAACTTAAAGGGTTTCGGGTATAAACTGATCCTAATAGTCCAATGAAATTCTAAGTTACAAATCATATGAATGGCTACAAGTTTAAGTTCTAAATGGCTGTGCAGACCGTCATTATGTGGGATTTTAAGCGCTCTGTCAGCCTGGTGGACAAAGCTGTTAGTGAGTCTGCTGGTCGGGAACGGAGACTCCTTGTTGGTGTTTTTGCACCACCTCACTAATAAACTGACCAGTTTCTGCACTCAGCTTCTTGTCCATCACAGATACGGCTGACAACCGCAGAGTCAACAGAATATTTCTGCAGATGGCAGGACTGGAAGTATACATATATATATATATATATATAT
>JAVQJG010085681.1:0-15176 GCA_036024015.1 Craterocephalus amniculus | reverse complement strand
ACACACACACACACACACACACACACACACACACACACACACACACACACACACACACACACTTCTTCGCTCTCTCATATGGAGCTTCTTGCACCAACTCCTGCAGACAAAGAGAACCAAAAGACGAGATAAAAGAAAAAGAAACAAGTTTAGTCTGTAAACGTCTCAACAACCTGATTCGAATTAGAGGGCGATTTCCACAAAGGTCAATGTATTCAGCTGATACCCTGAGAGGGAGGAAATTTAATACCCCTTTTTGGTTGAATTAATTAATTATAATATTAGGCTAGCTCTAGGGGCCCATTTCTTCAGTGATTAAGTGAGCACATATCTTTAAAAGACTGTGTTGGTCTCTGGGGCCCTGGGCTCCTGAACCTTGGGGTGAAACAGAGAGATGTATTATACATGAGAGGACGGCAAAACACAGACTAGCCTGCTCACCTCCACAGCAGGACACGCCATGTTCCTTATTTAGACCTTCGGTAACATTTGTCTTTCTTCACAGAGGTGCTTTTTTCTAACGCTCCTCTGGTTGCCTCAGTGTTCGGCTCAGCGTGACTCAAGTTTAAATGTCACATACACAAGTTAGCGCACGTCTGTATTTCTGTAAGAAAAAGCAATGTGGCACAAACAAAAGTGCAACAAATAAACATAGTATGCATTGTAGAACTTCATGAATGTGTGGAATTATTAGCTGCATGAGAAGTGAACATGCAAATTATGCAGAACCATGTGCTTTAGGGTGTTAAATCATTGATGAATCAACCTGTAAGCAGCACTTTGGAGTTACAGGTTACCAAGGAAGGGATATATCTGATACATTCAACCAGGTCTAAAGGGTTATTTTGCATAATCTTTCACATTTTTTATTTAGTTTTACTGACAGTGTCCTTGTTTATTTTTCCATTTGTTTTAATAGTTCATCAACAATTCAGACATTAAATGATCTGAATGTAAAGTGGTGAGCAAATGAAGGTTTATTTACTGACTTTGTCCAATCAACCTCATCTAATATGGCTTATAAGTTCATTCATATTTTTGCACTTCTAATGTAATCATAAATTAGCTGCTCATTAGTGAAACCTAATTTTCAAAATGTGCATATAGCAACACAAATGAAGCTTCGCAAACAAAACATCGCTGCCTCATGTCAAGCACCTGAGTACAGTATATCATCATTAGTCACTTTTCAGATCTGTGGGGGTCTTTTTCTGCTCAGGTGCTCGCGTGCAGTGTGTGTGTCTCGGTGCGCACGTGCTAACCTCTGTGCTTAGCCGGTGAGGAGCCTACCAGCTGTTAATCATGTCAAGCTTGTGTGTGCGTCTGTCAGTGTCAGTGACACATCTCTAACATCAAGTCCAAATCATGGTTACTTAATGGTTGTTCTCCTCTCTGAGAGAGGCCGATGATGGGACAAAAAGGAAGGGCAGTGATGACGGGGTGGCAGAGAAAATTATGGGATGCTGCTAGAAAAATGTGTGCATTTAAGTGAAAAGGTATGTGTGCGTAGGTGTGTTTGTCTGTGCGTTATAAACACAACTGGAATGTGTTGAAATGAGACGGTTCTGGCCGTATCCACCTCAGTGCAACGGCGTTGCAATCCAAAGCATGCCAGTACGCATAACAGCTCCTCCTCCTCAACACACGTGCACAGTATAAACACGTATACGCACACTCACACACACACGCAAAACCTTAGGCATCCTGCCCCCACTGCCTGACCCTGCTAAACATTCAGGCACAATTAATTATTCCTCCCTAATCTAACGAACTCAGTTCACTGATTGGACCACCTCGGGGTGTAAGGGCACTATTTTAAAAACACTTTCTGGTCATGAATTTTAATCACTTCAAATGTATTGATAAATTATTAATTAAGTGACTTTAAGTGATGCCAGGTGGGCATAATTTCAGAAGGAGCAATAAAATGCTTTTGGGGGTGAAGCGCTGTGATGTGGAAGCAGAGCGCAGGAGCTTGTTATTTTTTTTCTCCCCTTTTTTACAGGAGCTTGTTATTTTTTTTCTCCCCTTTTTTACAGCAGCTGTTTTATTTAAAAGAGATTCCTCACAAAGTGTTCGACAGTCTACAGGGCTTGTTTGGTCAGGCAGAAAGGACGCAGCACTTTCTGAAAATTAAGGCCATTTTTCGTCTTTGTTTTACTCCAGCTGTAGGGCCCCTGTGATACCACTCCTAATTTTGACTGAATAGATTTTTTTTTGTAGGGATTGTTTTTTTGTGTGGCCTTGATCTTATAGAAATCACATTTTAGTACCAATTTAGCTATTTAATCTCCTGTGAAGTTTTTTTTTCTCTCTTTTGGGTGTCATTGAGCTTTGATTTCTTCTGAAAAATGCCAATATTGGACTAATGTTTTAAAAATGGAGACTGAATATGTACATGGCTCCTTGTGGCAGGTTTAAAGTGAAAACACAGCATGTTTAAGTGTGTGTTCTGGTGTGTCGGCGCAGCTGCTGTCTGTTCTACATGTTCTATAGGTTAACCTGCAGAACAAGACCCGAGTGGGGAAAGCACAAATTACAAATTACCTCCCTTATTAGGCCTGACCCCAAATTTCCTTTCATGAATATTCATTAGAGTGGCCGCTCGGCACGCCAAGAAATGAATTTGCCCTCTTCTCGGAGTGGACTGTGAATAAGGAATGATTAATGGAATTCTGCGTGGTATGAATCCATCATTCCAGGGATAGAGGCTGGCTTGGTAATAAGGATCCAATTAGAGCCACAGTGGGTGGGACACAGCAGGAGCCAAGGCAAAGACAGGCCCTGTAACACCTACACACACTTGCAGAAGCACACACACTCCCTCCAAACCCACTAAAACACTTTCTTTTTTGAATTTTCCTATCTGCAATTTTCATTATGAGAAATTTGAATGTGTAAATTCCCGAGGCGAGGCGAACTCATCCAAAATCTTCTGGTGTTTCTCTCGGCCTGCAGCTGAGTTTCTCCCCACGCGCCTCTCCTCTCAGCGGGGCGGTTTTTGAGCTCCGCTGGCACCTTCACCTCTGCTGGTTAATTTCATGTGCTGGTGCGTCCTGAGACAGCTCATCCTGCTGCCAAATATTTGTGCTGGGGGACTGGCTTAATCTGGAGCTGGGTCCGTGATCCTGTACACATCCCTCCGAAAACACACACACATGCAGTTATCATCACATGACTGCATTTTTGTGTGCACCTGTGCATATTTGTATGTGTGGGGCTGCTGATACGACTGTGTGTCTTCCAGCTCCTTGACCAGTGCATGGATGATTTGGCCACGTTCCACAAGATTAACAATATTTACTGCTGAGGTGTAGCTGCTCTGTTTACAGGTGAAGAGGTGGCTGAAAAAGTTTCTTGGTTTCTGTCTATCTTTCATAAAATACCAGAGATAGCCTCTGCTTACTCTGCGTTTGTGCAAGAGCACGGCGTGAATGAAATATATTGCTCTGCTAAGTCTGCGGTAATTGAAAATAGCCCATGTTTCACCTGTGGCCAATGGAAATCCCACTTCCTCTACATCTTTATTGTCCGTTCATTTATTTTCCTGTGTCTTCTCTCCACCCTGACTTTAATGAGGTGTTCTATCCCTCAGCCTCATCAACTAAAACCTTTTAGATGAATTACATCTCCTTAAGATTCATCTCCAGCACCGTGGCTTCTTTTCCCCTTTTATGATTGTATTTAATCCACATCCCATCTTTATTCAGAACAAATACCCCCGTATGACACGCTGCCGAGAAGAGGGATGTTTCAGTGAAGGTAGGCAGACGTGGAGATGTGCCAGCACGGCCGCCTCAGCTTGTTCTCTGATGATATCCTTGATAAGACTTATAGCTAATTACTGACTGATGCCTCTGAATGCAGCTTGAGTGAAGAGAAAGGCAATGAACCTGCCTGGTTGCTCAATAGAGAGGCAGTTAGAAGAAAGAGAGGGGACGTGGCTGTTGAAAGAGAGACAGATTAACATTTGTTCTTTTACATGCCTCCCTCTGCCACACACACAATAACTTTGCTTATACTAATTAACAATTAGCAAAGACTGGTTGGCTAATTGTGTTATTGCTCCTAATCAAGAGGGTAATTACCAGAATGTCAATTTAGATTTAATTACTAAGTGCTTTGTTAATTCCCACTGAGCATAAGTTACCCTTTCCCTCTCTCTCCCTTTTTCCTCCACCTCTCTTCCTCTCTTCCTACTTCCCTTTTTCCCTTGTTCCAAGTTGAGCCTTAGGTACGTTCTTTTACCACCGGGCTTCCAATTAGTCAACTCTATTGCCAACATCACAGAGAGGAGGGATCCAGGAAACCATACCCCCACCCCCCACTGCCTTCATGCCAACCCCTTCATAGCTGCTCTGTCACTGCTCTGAGCCCCCAGTGACAGTGAAGACTAACTGAAACATTAGGTGCACTCCAACATTCATTCTTTGTTTATCCAGGACCAGGTCGAGCAGAGACTCTCCACAGCTGTTTTTCAGGTACACTGAGGCATTCCTAAACCAACTGACAGCTAGATATAATCTCTCCAGCCCTCTAGGGTTTGCCTCAAGGCCTCCTCCATGTGGGGCGTGTTCAAAACACCTCCCCTGGGAGGCATCTAGATCTTAATCAGATGTCTGAATCATCTCAACAAGTTTCTTTAAGTAAAAGCACCAAAACTCTGAACAGTTCTTAGATGACCAAGGGCTTTACCCTAAGGGTGTGTGCAGCATAGTTTGTATTTACATGGACAATTATTAATCATGTATGTACATATACTATATATATATACACACAGTATATATATGTATATACATATTTATAAGTATATACATATTGGACACAGTGTATTCAAACTTCTGACTGCTACTGTATTACATCCTATTTTATTCATCTTTACTCTGTGATCCTTCCTTTTTATGGCATTCATTTATTTTCCCCCAAACTTTCTCTCCTGATCTATGGGGCTCCTCTGTAAAGCTTGGGGGCTTTAATGGTCATTAGTTGTCTCCCTGCCTTAGACAAGGCAAGCAAACCACCATATATCATACACACATGCATACCTAATCACATTCCCAATGTGAGCTACATTTGTTCTGTCAAAGACAACCATTTATCTCTCTGGGCTCTTTCTGCTTACATGGTTCTAAACCCTGAAACAGACCATAAACATCACGTTGTTTATGTTGTTGTGCAGCTGTCTCGTTCAACCACTGTTTGGTGCTATTGTCCTGCAGTATGTTCATTCATCCGCCCGGACCATTACTGAAGATGGAGCTGAACACATATATGCGTGCGTGCACACACAAACACACACATGCACATCCCTGTCTCAAAAAGAGCAAGTGCTTTCACTCTCCTCTCTAACTGCCTGGCCCCTCATACTCCTGCCAAAATACCATAAGACAGGGTATAATATATATAATTATCCCCACTTACATTAGCCATTATGCCAGTGGAGCATTGCCTGCAGAATGACACACGACCTGTCAAGACTTCATTCACGCCATTAATAAGCGTCATTAGTGTCTGCTTTGAATACCCCTCTTGCACACTGCAGTCATTTCAACATGTCATAGATTTTAATTTGAGGGTAAAAATAGCTGTGAGGATATTATGCACTCTCGCAGCCTGTCTTTGTGGTCTTCTGATGGGGAGGAAGTTCACAGTGTGACCTTGGATTTTCTCTTTATTGGAATTAGAACCATTACTGTTCTTTAGTGCTGTGGACCAGCTTCTAGCACCAAGACTACTATGCTTAGCGCGCTCCTTCCTTTGTGGAGTCCATCAACAGCATTCAAAAGAAGAATTGAAACTATTATTTTGTCACAAAAGGCACAAACGGAGACATCGACCATTAGTCATATGCAGGCTTCCACGAAATCAGTTAACTGCCCTAAATTGTTTCTATAACCCAATACAAAGCTCATGAATGTTAGCTGCTTATCAACTGTTGGCACCACTACAACGAGCGGCTCATAAAAGAAGATATGAGCCAAATGGTTAACTTCTTTATTCTTTACGTGAAATATTAAAAGACTGAGTAAATCTGTTTGTTTTTTATTTAATTACAAGCTTGAATTTGTGAATTTGTTGTCATGGTAAGTTGTTGGGAGACGCCAACAGAAACAAATATAAACGTTTCACTATCTTTGTATCTTGGTTGATTGTTTTCTGAATGACATTTTTATAGTGTTTAGATGTGGCATATTTGTGAATTGTTTGAATGTGCCGAATATGCAACATTATTTACACTAATAGAGAGCAGAGAACAGAAAGAAACTCAGTACAGGGGTACTGACACGCTGCAGTCAGGTAAGACTTAAAGCTAGTAATGAGGATAGTTAAAGATGTAAAGATGGTCAGTGGAAATGACTTACAGAGCTTTTTGTACACGTTGGCATTTTTGTTGTTTGGCAGCAACTGCTCTTATCTCGACAACCCAGCTTTTCTTTTATCTAGTCTTACATCTGCCTTTATTTCCATCCCTATTTGAGACATCGCACCCATATCTGTTCAGCATTTCTTGAAAAACCTATATTCCCTTGAGAAGATAATATCAGATAAGAAAACGCTAACTTGCTTCACCGTGACCTCTTTTCTGTGCTGATCAAGTGTGTTAAAGTGTGCCTGTTTGTGTGCATGTTTGTACATGTGGGTGCATGTATACACAGTATATGTGTGTGTGTATGCTAGAATGTGTGAGCATCTTGAGTGTGTGTTCTCTTGAAATGTGTCCCAGTCTGAACTCAGGAATAAGAGCCACCAGGGACTCTCCCACAGGTACTACATTTGACGAGTGTGCTTGTGCCCGTGTGTGCGTGAGACAGAGACAGAGAGGCCGTCCCACAGGTACAGCCGTGTGCATGTGTATCTGTGTGACTGTCCCACAGGTGCAGCAAGTGTTTGAGCCTCCTGACAGGCTGTGTCTTTGATCGTTTGGTGAGTCAGTCCTTGTTTGCCTCGCCTGCGTGCAACTGCTGTAGGGGCTAATTAACCAATGAAAAGACTTAATCACTAGAGCCTGCTGTCAACTGTACACCTTAGCTTGCTCTCAGAAATCTTCAAACAAGGAGGATGGGGTGAGGGGGTGGGATGGAAGCGAAGGAACTTAAAAGAGGTGTTTGTTTCACGTTTTTTTTTGTATTAGTTTGTGTTTAAATAAAATGGTTAAAATGATCAGCTCTGCTATCAGCCACACAGTATCTTTGATTTCCTTCCACATATGAACGAGGGAAGGGAAATCTACTGAAAGAATAAGAGAAGGAATCAGAAAGACATGGTCATTAATCCTGATCAGTGACCCATCACAGCTTTCTGCTGGAAAACTGAGAATGAGGATAAGGAACTGAAGAGGGGAAGTGAGGAGAGGAGAGAAAGGGTATGGGCGATTGACATGCCATGAACCTCTCCTCCATGTAAAGAGCCAATTAAAGCCAGCAAAAGCCTCTTCTGTTGTCACCGTCGGCTCTAACTCTCCTCTTAGCCTCCCTTCTCTGCTCACCTCACATCAGAGAACTGCCAGTCAGGCCTTTATGCTGCTACGACTGCTTACCTTTGGCTCCCAGTAAACAAGCATTACATAACAAGCACAAACTAACGGATGTGGTTACAGTACAGTATGTGTGTATTCCACTAGTGGTAGAAACAATGTCAGCCGCAGCACTGAGTCTTTCACTTTGGATTAACCTGCCCGCGAAGACGTGGTGATTCTGTTGTGTTGGTGTCTTTTAATTGGCTTTTGTTATCATCTACACAGTGGATTGATCCTCAGACTCCTCACACAGATCTCTCTCTCTCCTTTGTCAGTTTCTTTTACTGGTGGGAATGCTTTTCTCTGTTGGTTATGATGCAATGAAGTGTGATTTATTTTCTTGATTTATTGGAAAGTTTAACACAGTTTGATCATTTTTATTCTTTTCTAGTTAATTAAATGCCATTAATTACAATTAAGAACAGAATTATGAAAATAAACCCAAAACAGTAATGTTCCATTAATCCCATTAATCCAGAGACATATTGATAAATCTTTGAATGGAACCAGAATAACCAAATAGGCCACTACATGTATATGGAAGAATTAAAATCACTTACTTGTTGTGACTATATAAAGTAGGCAAAAACAAAATCTGTATCAGTGCAACTTTCTATTTTCATTATTCTGACAATATCTTAACACTTACATCATCTATTAAAAAGATCAAGGACAATGAGAGAGCAAACTATATGCGGCTGAAAATGAAATACAACGAAGCAAAAAACGTACCACATTTCTTCAGTATTTCTGTATAGTCCCAATGGTTGTAATTTGAATAATAATCAACCCCCAAAAACAATTAAATACTACCTTATCTCACAGATATACAAAAACCTTGACAATTCACAAGTCGAACATGTTGGTTCCACAGAAACTGGCAGACAAAAGTAAAGCTAATAACTAACAGAGGCTCTGAATGTAATTTGTATTTCATGGATACAGATTTCATGTCCTTGCAAAGAAAGTTAATTAGACCTGTGCTGATATCGGAGTTCCATCACACCGACATCAGGCTGTGTCTGGGTCTCTGACACATACATGTTTAGTAAACTGTTGATTTTAAATGAACTTAGTGTGAGGGTGGATGTTGTCACTGTATTTGGGCTGTGACTGAGCAGCAACTCTTTAGCATTTCAACAAATTTTCAGGCAACTCCCACCTCAGTCAACCCTTCGTGTCCTTGGACAACACACCTTACCCTCATTGTCTCCAGTGATGGCACCGCTGGTAAAAACTCAATAGTAAGTCACTTTGGATAAAAGGGTCCACTAAATGACGGTAATGTAATGTAATGGCAAACATGCAAGAAGAAGAAGAACATGCAAACAACCATAAAGTGACAATGCCAGCCACTGCACCATCCTGTAATCTAGTATAAATACAGCAATATAAACACACTGCACTGCACTGGAGTCCTCCATGATAAATAAGGTTGATTTATATAAGTATGATCATTAAAATGTAATTAACCTTATTGGATATGCACACGTCTGGTGGCATTGACCGTTATATTACCATACATGAAATCATTAGATCATTATCACAGAGGCCATATAAGCAACATCTTGATGGTGAAGCTACTTTAAACTTCTTTATTCTGTCATGGCTTTGTTAGTCACTTCTTTTATCTTCGCCATACACAACCATCATCTTTCAATCTTTACACTGAACACTGACATGAAACCATGTGAGAAGTTCAGAAGGGAAGAAAAAAAGATCCCTTTTTGTGGAGCTGAAGGGATTTGAAATGTGACCACACACTGATGACTTACTTTTTGTAAGTGGCTGAAAACAACCTATTAAATCTTTAAATACTTTCCACTTATTGAATGCCTTTTAACCTTATCTACAAAGATCTTTTACAATGTGTTGCTGAGTCAGTCATTCAAAAAAAAGCACTTCTTATATATTCTCTATATGCAGAGCTTTTTTCTCTACAATCACTCACTGATAAGTATATTGGGGGCAATGCAGGGGGTCACTGTCTTCCCAAGGACCTCTCAACTCCAAGTGATGGGGATCAAATCCCCTAAGTTCTGTGTTGAAACTGACATTTACATGCATACATTATGAGTTATTTCAACATCTTGTCATCTTAATCATTTTTTGATTAAGCAATTACTAACTAAATACTTAAAAGAGGTATTTAGGCACACAGCAGCCACCTGTGAGTGACGGCCAAACATTACAACATTTTATGCAAAGTATGTTCATGTTAAGCAAAAAATGAGAGTCCCAACTTTGGGACCAGATTATTGCATGCTTAGTTGCTCACCTTGAACTTTTGTGCCCTGACAGAACTGCATCCAGTTCATTGTGAAACTTTGAAGAGAAGAAAAGGAGGGAGTGGGCGGATGGGATTGTAGGAAACCCATTTTGGAAGGCAGACAGATAAGAACAGATGGTGTAGAAGAGAGGACTAAGTGGAGAACTAATAGACGGTGTGGGAAAGTGATGAGAAATGAGTTGTAGGCTAAATACCACCCCTTAACCCACCCCTCCCTGCCCCATTTCCATTCCCTTCATTCTCTCCTTCAGCTCTCCTCTGAAGAGTGACAGACAGGGATGTTAAACGCCGTTTGACACCAAAGACAGAGGTGACTATGCGAAGGTAGCTATCAGACTGGGAGGTTTTGGAGTGTGTGTGTGTGAGCGTGCATGTGTCAGAACGGGGTTGTGTAATGAATTAGAGACACGGGTCCGATTAGAACGACCAGTAATTTCTCCGGGGAGATGGGAGCCTGGAGCTGCATGAATCAAACCACCAGGTTTGCCAGGATGACTCACCAACACAATTTCCCTTGATCTCCGAAAGAGATGACAGAGCGAGAGAGACCGGACAGTAAGCTGAATATGAAGATGGAGGAGGGGGGCAGAGATTATGGGGAGGAGGATGCAGAAAGACAGCATACAGGGACTCAGGATTAGGAAGACATGAGTCAGTGCTGTCCAGAGAGGAAAGAGAGATTGAAAGAGTGCTATTAGTTCTCATGAAGAAATATGGTAAGATGGAGGTGACAAGATGATGGGGATGGGAGGGGTGAGGAGAGTAAAGGGAAAGGTCTCAAGCATCACTAGTTTCAATCTGTTCTCACCATTTCCACTCATATCTCTGGCCTCATTGCAGGTGACAGCAGCGTGCCTAAATTACCTCCCGCTGGCACTTAAATTAAACAGGGCATATAGTGAGAGTGAGCGACAGCCAGAAAGAAAGGGGCAGGAGGAGAGGGAGCGCGGGTGTGTGCGTGCGCGCACGTGCGTGGAGATGCTTATGAAAAGAGTGTCCATGGTCACATTAATGCAATTTCTCTCTCGATCCCTCCATTCCCTCAGCCCAGGCCTGGATAATGAGCTAGCGAACACTCTCCCTCTCCCCCCACTGGGTCTACCTGCTATGCACAAAAGGCTCTGAACGCTATTTTTGGAGCCCCTCTTCTCATTTATTTCCTTGATTTGGTGATGATAATAATCATTGTGGCTTGAGGTGTCATATTCAAATTAACTGCCATTCCTCCAGTGCTATCGGCCCAGCATCACCCTGCCTGCAAAAAGTGTCCCTGCACCTCCTCTGCCTGCTCCAACGGCCCCCCCCCCCCGCTCTCCCTCACCTCTCCTGGAAGCAATACAAAGACCATTGAAGCAGCTCGGGCTGATATGTTTCCTTGTTGAGCTTATTCAAATCAGGTGTTTGAAAACTAACCTTGTTTGCATTGTAATGTCGCGTGGCGGAGCATCCACAATTGACAATTTACTGATAGGAGCCTGTAAGAGGGCTGGCTGCTGCGGTGCTGTGAATATGAAATGAGTTATATAAATGTAGTTATTCAGATCAGAGTGTAACATGATAGCTTACATGAGTGGGTTTGAATGGAGGTCTAACTAAATAAATTTGATTTGGAAATGGTGTGTTTGGCAGATTGTGCCACTCACCAGGTGCTGCAACGGATAAAGCAAGCAGTTTATTGTACGTAATAGGATGCAAGAGTCTTTACATATACATGAATTCTATTCGGCGACGCCGGCACAGGAGGGAGGCACAAAAGGCAGAAACACACAGAGAGAGCAGGTGAGAGAGCAGCTCACATCCATCAGTCTGATAAGAATGATTTCTATGCGCGATTCTCTCTTTTTGTGTGTGTTTGTGTGGAAGGGGGGGAAAAAAGACCAATGTGCTGTCACTGTCACTTTGCACTTTTTTTTTGGAACAAAGAAAATAAAGCGTTTCTGTGAAACAAAACACCTCAGGGAGACCTGTCACCGCTGGAGTTCTTCATAGCTAAAACAGAGTTACGTGTGTGCGTGTGTGTGTGTGTACATGCATGCTGACAAGTCAGTGTGTGGAACCCAGCGCTGGTTAAAACATTGATTGATACAAAAACTTTTTTTTTTGTCATAGTATTTGCACAGGCTCCGCTGAAAGTCTTACATCTTTTCAAACAGCTGAAGTTTTCTAGAAGTAGTACATCTTCGCAGTCTGTGACACTTCCACATGACAGCATCTGTGTTTTATCTGCTTGAGCTTAGCAGCTGCTGTGGATGATCTGGGCTGGTCGAGGCTAATGACTGACTTGTTTTCTGGTCTAACTGAGCTCCTAATTACATGATTGAGCTTGTTATAGCCTAATTAAAAATATTGGTAAAACGCAGAGCAGAGAGGGAGAGTATGTGAATGAGTGAAAGAGACAGAGAGAGAGAGAGAGAGAGAGAGAGAGAGAGAGAGAGGCTGGAGGAGTTGGACTTGAACCACTCAGTCCTGTGTCCCTCCCTCTTTCCCCCTTTATTAAACTGTTAGCCCATGTGACCCCCTATCTCTCCCCACCGCCCGCCGCTGGCTATTTGGATCAGGCCGTGAACTGCAGCTATAATCAGCAGGCCTGAATTTCAGTAACTCATTTTATCATTTAACCCCAAGTTATACATGTCAAGGTGGCAGATCATGCTCCGTTTGGGGAATTGAGGTGGGGAACATGATATTGATAGTAAAGTTAAACACAAAAACAAAATTACCAGCGAGTTATTGCGAAAGCCTGAGGACGGGGGGAAAAAAAGTTTGTATCAGAAACTGAGACACAAGAGGGAGGAGAACCAGGGGGGCACCCAGAGAATGGGTGAACAATGTTTTTGTTGTTCAGATTTTAGGAGTATACTTTTGGGTCAATTAACAATAAAGATCAATTGATATCTCTTTATCCTTTCTTCTGCGATTCTTTCGCCTGCAGTAATGAGATAAATATTTATGAAGGCAGAAAGTCCCCTGCTTCTCCTCCTTGTGTCAAATCCTCGGCATGATCAAAGCCTCAGCCGAAAAACACAGACACACTGAAAGCATCAAGGCTCTCTTAGCATTGTTTTCCACTGTCCCACAGCTCAAGCACACAAAACTAACCCCCCAACCCCACCCCCCCCTCACCCATCCTCATGCTGTCCATGAGAGGGGTGGGGGCGGAGAGAAAAAAAGCAGATAGGTTTGGGACCAGCACACTGTCGCTTTAAGATAAAATATTCTATCTTCTACATCATAATTATCTCCTTAAGGTAGAAATATTAGCATATCCACCAATCTTATTATCTGAGAAATTGGCTCATTAAGTCGGCTGGCTCCCCTTGCGCCCACCTTGTTCTCCACTGTCCATACTTCATCAGCGAGGGAGGCTGCTGAGGGGCATTCTGACTGACAGGAGGCACACGGCCTCTGTGGGGACTGGCCCAGGCAGGCACAGGCTGATGGGACACCACTCTGATGTCCTGCGAGGGGGAAAAAAAAAACAGAAGAAGAAAGCAGCCTCAGTGCTGCTGAAGTCAGATCTCAGAGCGAACTCTCCCCAGGGACAGAAAAACACTGGGATGTGCTGTGTGACCTAGTGTAGCTTCAAAAAATGCCTGTTGATTACAAAGTTTTTTATGGAGCATTTAATTTTGTGAAAATTGATCAACATTGCTTCCGGCGAGATAAAAGTTGCTGAACATGCTCTGACCTTCCTGAGTTGTGCGTCATGGAGCTGGCTGTGAGAGAAGCAGCAGACCCTGGACAGAGACAGTGTTCAAAGCCCAGTTTATGGTCTTAAAAAGCAAAGCATACATTTGCTTAATAATCAGAAAGAAAGGCTTTTCGAATTACATTTCCTGTGCTATTAGATATTAATGACATGCTGGAGAATCGCCCTGTCCTCTAATCTGCAGGATTTAATCCGTAGAATGAAACCTGACACCCGTGGAGGCTAATGAAATCATCCTTTTAATCCAGGGAAATGTCCCCCGTAAGCCTACAGCTTTGGAGAACCACAGGAAGCAGAGCGGACGGAGCAACGGACAACACGGCACGGGATAACTTCCTGCAGAGGAGGACTTAGAGGAGAGACACCAAGCTACTCTGAATGCAGAAGACGTTTGAATATTAAAAAAAGAAAGAAAAAAAACAGATTGAGAGTCTGAAAAGGAGTAAAAGAGCTGGAGATGGCAAAATTGAGACTGTGATTAAAGATGAAACAATCTTTTTGACGCTTCTTCTGGACACAGGAGATGCTTCCACACAATGCAGTAGCCCTTTTCTCCCTCCCTCTCTCCCTCCCTCCTGTCTGCCTCTCTCTCCGTGTGGCTGTGTGGGATTGAGTTGTTAATTAGAATCGTGGCCAGGCCAAATGAATTCAGACCCTCTTCCTTCTGTAATGGCGATGCAGACCCCATGCGGGCTTTAATTCTCCTCTCATCAGCCTGATGGAAAAATCACCTCACTGCCATTCAGCTCAGCCACTCATTAACCAAGCCGAGAAAAGGTGATCGGCACAATGGGCAGTTTTATTGTATTTCTCTTCTTTTTTTCACCTTGGCTTTTTTTCATGGCATGCATATGCATATGACTCATTCTGTTAAAGCATAAAATATGCATGTGTCTGATGTTTAAAAAAGAAGAAAAATGGAAAATGATACTCTGTTTTTTATTTCAAGAGACAAAATGACGTAAATAAATAAATGCAAATAACACAAATGCATTAATATGAATCTGCTGATCCTAAAAACTCCTATGTATGAGTATATGTGTGAGTCCTAAGTGTCTAAATACTTTTGAGGGTGCAGCTGCTCTGCTTGTGTGTATTAACAGGCCATGTGTGAGGCAAGAGGGTCGAGATGTGATATGCTTAACAGCCAATTTACAAAGGTCAGGTGAGTGGGATCAAACGGGTGGGAAGATCACACCTCACACTCCTAAATGAGAAACAATCATCCCTCCAAAGGTCATCCAGACACAACCAAGGATTAGAATAATAGAGCAGGCCTCCTGCTCCTCCTTCTCTCTCACCTTTGCCTGCTCATCCTCCTCACTGCAGGGAGTTTTTTTTGGAAAAGCGGGAAAAACGTCCCCCCACTTGTCTCTGGGCCTATTCTGGTTCTTCACCCTTGACTCAACATTTAAGCTAAATAAGTTAGAAACTAACCAGTGACATTACAAGATGACTAATTGTCAAACCAAGAAGTTCAAACATCAGAATTTCTATTATTGTGTAAAATGATTTTATAAGAAATATACAATGTTTTCTATTTGTACTGACTTACAACTGAGTTATTATTATTTTTAGCAAAACAAGTGTTATGGGCTGGCTGTGCAGATATTTATTTTTTACTGTTTTATACTGTTAGCACAAGTCTGTTCATGTCATAT
>JAVQJG010085680.1:0-24900 GCA_036024015.1 Craterocephalus amniculus | reverse complement strand
CGCGTTTGCGTGTGTTCGTACATGGATGTACATGCACGCGCGGCCTGGCCGGCTAGTACACACAGAGCTGGAGATCAACACACAGAGGCGCTGTGTGACGTCGCGCTATACTCCAGATGTAAAATACACACCCAGTTCTTCACAAAAAGATTTTTTAATTCCTTCACCGCATTTCGCTTTTAGCCTCTTTAAAACACCGGATTTCGCTTTTAGCCCCTTTAAAGAGCCACTGAGTATCCTGTACCTCAGACATAGTCAGGGCTTCATGGATCTGGTCACAGACACAACTGCAAATCATTAAACCTTCTCGTTTTGCCTACTAGTCTTGATTTCAGCCACTGGGATGAAACAAGCCACTGTAGACCAACTCAAAACAAGTTTAATAGCAGTCGATTTCATAACAATATATCCCACGCCAGCTTATTTGGTAATCCTAAGGCTGAGTAGCCCACTGGACGCAAGACTTTAACATTTCTATTGAGATTATTTCTGTTGGCTGTTCTTTAAAAGGCAGCCAGGACAAAAACTTGAATGGATTACACATTTCCTTTACTCTTGCTTTTTGGCTGAATATCAAATCCATCTAAAGGAAGAGCTATTTTGCAGATAAGTCAAATGCAGATCAAGGGATGCAGTCAAAACATTCAAACACAGAAGTAGGCAAATCTTCAGTTGACTTATTTTCTTTTTTAATTGAATCTTAAAGTAATTCATAAACACGACTCCAGTACACATTTAGCAATATGAAGGATGCTTCCTGGGAAAATGCAAGCTAAATGGACCCTACTAGCATCTTGATGGCTTACTCAGTACAGAACTACACGGAGCACAATATTTATCTTTAAGATTTGAATAAAATATTGAGATTTAGTAGATAGTGTCAGGTCAGTGTGAAAGTAAATATGCTATGTAGTTAGATAATATGCATGCATAAAAATAACATAAGTGGCAAAAGACAAAAAAGATTCTAGATGGATTGAGTTCTCCACTCTGGACTGGGCCATTTCAAGATGCAGATACTGTTTTCTGCTAATCATTTCTCCATCACTTTAGTTGCATGCACCATTTGTCATTTTGTTGTATTTTTTCTGCCAAATACATCATTTTCAGTCATAATGTTGTTCATATTTTTCATAAAGCTGTTTATCCTTATTTAATGACCTTACTCACTTAACTCCACCCACATAAAAAGCCCAATGCATAATTTTCATCATTATGAGTGAACATAGGGTAGAGGCAGGTCTCTCAAATGACCGACCTGCCTCTATCTTCTAACAGCAATGTTATCACAAGCTTGTCATGTAATATTCCAATCAGTTTAATCATGGCACAGGTAGGAATGATTTTGGGTGCAACTGCATAAACCTCTGGTACTTGAGAAGTCAGAATAATGGGAACAATGTTGCTTCAGTACCAAAATAACCGGTTCAACCTGTCACATCAATCAGAGTGAATAGATAATAGTGCTAAACTTCTACGGAAAGCGAAGCTTCTGGTACACACAAATTATGCCAAATTACATCAAATACATGTACTGTATGTTTGTTCATTGGAGTCACAATATGTAAAATGAATGGCGATAGGTATACAGATGTAGCCCTACTTCATTATAAAAGTAAAAAGGCCCTACACGAGCTGCAACATGCTGGAGGTCTAAAAAGGGAAAGCACTGGTTTGGTCTTTCTGATTGACATGTTATCATATGTGACCTCATTAGATTATTAATAAATGTGAAACACAAGTGCATCAGCCGCATGTTATTGCTGCAGCTGCTGGAGGTGGAGCTTGTTTGGACTACTTTATTTAGAGAGATACAAGAGAAATGTGACAGCTCACTATTTTGTTTGAGATGGAAACAAGAAAAGTCCTGGCCCAGATTGTTATAATTTTTTGTTCCATGACAGTGGAATAAATTCCAAAATGCTACCAGAGGAAGAGAGCCCCTCCCTTTAAACCTTCAAGACTCTTTAGTAAACATCTCTCTCAGGAGCACACCTCTCCCAATACTCCAACAACATGTGTACTTATACTTTTGCTTTTAGTTGTTTACCTTCTATCCTCATATATGGATTTGGCACCATCATAGACCAGGGTTTCTTGCTACAATAAATGTTGAATGTTGTTAATTAATCTGATAAATGACTTAATATAATGTGAACATAATGAAATGTGTTTTCATTTTTTTGGGCTTTATCTTAAGATCTTCTCTATTTATTTTGCTTTGACCACCATTTGACCTCAAATGTTATTCATTATCTCAGTTTGTAAATACTGGAAACCATAGGTTAAATCTTTAACCATAAAGCCTATTTTAAAATCAATTTTCCATTCAGATTGTTTTTTTTATCTTAAAAGTAGCTTAATTGAGCTGTTGCATAAATGCTGTGGAGTACAAATGTGTCTTTTTGCAAAAATCTTGAGTTCCAGTATTAGGTTGTTTTTATACGCAGCCTGACTTAAAATTGTGTTAATGGCAATAAAACTTCATTGGTGTTAAAGAATGATTGCATTTTAAGCAACCAATAGGCTACTCTAAGACGATTTTCACTGTTTTTATTTTCCACTATGTCCAACACAAGCTGTTGAAAATCAGTTGAACTGGTCTGGGGCTATAATGCTGGGTGAAAAGTAGGCTATAAAAAAAAGGCCCAGATTTGTTACAAACAATAATTCCAGCTCGTATGAAACACTGACGATAAAATAATGATGACATTAATGTCTAAAGAAAATAAACTCCTGGGATCCTCCAGCTCGTTTCTAATGCGCCTCTCGTGAGCTGCGCTCCTGTTTGGACGGACTGCGGTGAGAAGGCGGAAGGAAATATGAACCTTAGAGCAGCACGGAGCTGTCACACCCCCTCTGTCTGAACACCGCAGACCTCCGCCGACACACGAACGCACACATAAGCTTGACACAACAGCAACCGGCAGGGAGAAACTTTTTATCTCATATTTTATTCCGCGGTGCCTGAATGTGACGCGACGACACTAACTAACAACGCTGACTAGTAAGTTGACTCTTTTCCCTCTTCCCTTCTTTCAGGTTTGATCATATTATCATTGCATTTCCCCTTTCCCCTTTGAAATTAATAAGAAGAATACAATAGGCTACCGTAATTGAATGGAAAGTTTATTATTAGCCTATTATTTGTTATTAATGCCATAATGACTTGGTTATTGTTGCCTGTTTTTTCTGGACACAATAAACTCTTAAGTGATACACGTTAAGCTAGTTTCATCACTTAGAAAGTGATTGTAAAGAGAAGTAAAAAGATTTAGTGCTCTATTTTGCTACCGGCATATTAATGCATGGTGATGGACATATGATGACGCACTGAGGTGATGCGCTGTCCAACCCGTCCGGATCATGACCTCATTTAATGTGCTTGCTGCAAGTAATATGTAGCTAAATTCGAGTCATTCATTCGTCAACATGTTGCCAGATCCTTAGCATTTTTATGCAGATTTCTAAAGCACCTGGAGATTTAGGAAAACTAACTGTGTCATTTTATGACTGGTGCTGTTTTTGGTGGTTAGGCAATGAAAGAATGTTGTGATTACAGACTCCACCAAGATGTCCCTCCAGCTACAGTAAACACCAACAACCCTAAATCAAGCCTGCAGATCACACATGAGAGTGGTCTCACACAGTTTCTATAAAAGCTTATCTTCTGGGGTTTTCTACTCCAGCAAGATTCTATTTCTGGAAACCGCTTGATGCAACCAAAGAAAAAAAAAAGGGTCTGAAAAGCAGCCTGCATCCTGGACTGCAGGATCCAGGTGGATCCTCCTTAGCAAACACATAACACAAGGGTGTGCCTGTGTCAAAGGATCCTGGCACATACTGAGGTAGCATTACAGCCCATTATGTTTCTTTCCACGTTTAACTGGGTCATTCACTGCAGTGGCTCATAAGGAATAATCCAATTTAAAAGTGAAAGTGGCAACAACATTGTTGCCATAACTTTGGTGCCTGCTTTTGAGTTACTTTTGCTAGCAGGTGGAATGTTGACAGACTTATTTTCCATTAAGTTTTATAACCCTCGCTCAGTTTAATGAACTCATGCCTTCATGGCAGAGATGAAAAACTATTCCAGTTACGATGGACTACCATAAACAATAATCATTGCTGCAGCTTTATGCACTCATGCTATGCCACCAGAAAGAAAACACAGCTCAGTGTATTAGAAATACATTCTACATCTATAAGTCATTATTTTGTAAGGCTGTTTCCAACAGACCAAAATAGAGAGGACCTTTAGTTGATGAGTTCCCCCTTGTATGCAGAAGAGTTCCACAAATGTGGTGATGACAGACAGCTGAGAAGTATGTCGGTGTGAGGATGCCTCTGTTATAGTCTTCCATTTTCCGGGCACTCATCGTAGAAGACTATACAGTGGTGGCTGTTAAGTCTACAAACTCCTGATTGTTGTTATAAGAGTGAAAATGGTTGGTTAAAAGTAGCCGGTCCTTTCAGAAGCTGTGTGCTTGGCTGAGAATAGCAAGGCTGAGTTAGCAGTTAGGATGTTAGCTACAGCGTGCGTTCAATGCCAAGTTGAAAGGATCTCTGTCTGACACTGCAGATAATTTACAGACAATAACACAGCAACAAAGACATCATTTGTCTGTCTAGCTGCTACTGTTGGTCTTTGAAGACAAAACAAGCTGGCTTTTGTGAGAAATTAGACAATTTATCAAGAGCTATTTTTCCTATTAACTCATGAAGGATGCTCACAGCTGCATCTGGTGTCATGCAGCTCTGTCAATGGCTTTCCTGTCATGCATGCAAAGTTTCATGAGGGAATACTAAGAAACCTTGCTGTGTTTCAGTAAGCAAACATTGTGTCAGTGACAGTTGCTGTGGCTTTTCTGAAATAGCGAGCGGGGTGTCTCAGGGGCACATATAGATAGCAAGTGTGATTCCAGCTGCCACTGTGGCATCTCAGTCTTAATGATAGGGCGGTTGATGGAGCGCAGTGGTTCTTCTCAAACAGCTTTGAGCTGTGTATCAAGTTGCAAGACTATTGTCGATCAGAGCCGCTTTTGCCCTTACATGAAATAAACAGCTGATGAGGATTACACAGCTGTCCTTTACCTCTCCAAGAGGAGTCTTAATTATGTATGCGAGTGTGTCAGAGTTCCTCCCCATGGACATTTCTCAGTCTGATTCTGTTACTCGGTTTCTGATGCGACTGTTCGCCATACTTGGTTCTTTCCTGTTTTTGTGATTACCGTACATTGAAAACCTGCTTTTCTAGTCTCGAATGCTGTTCCCTTTAATAACGTGCTTCTCCTATCTGTTTTTAAAAGTTGACAGGAGATTATAAAGGTTCATGTTAAGTAAGTCCTACTTTGTTTTATCACAATTGCCATAACTACTATTCTTTTTCTCTAGTTTTTTAGTCATACTATACACACCTTACTAGAAATAAAAGACACCTATTGATAAAGTTGTCAACGATAACTATAAAGAAATAAGTTGGATTAAAGCGTGACAAGTTCAGTAATACATTACATCATCAAAACACAGTAAAATTCTTAGATTTGGATCATGATGACGGCAAAAGGATGTGTGTTTGCATTTGAGTGAGCTAGTATCGGTGTGAGGAAATGTAATAGAGAGTGATTAGAGATCAAGCTCACCGCTGCCGTTCTGAGAGAGTGAAATGTCAGTGTTCAGGCTGCCGACCACACAATGAGGGGCAAAGACAGCTGCTGCTGGTTATCAATCAAGCATTTACAGGGAGGCATTATAACATGGCTCACTATTCGGTTTAACCAGCAACAGGCAAAGGCAGAGCTTCCCTCACACACCTCATTGTAATGTAATACGGTTCTGATGTGTCCATAAAGCAGTCATAAAGCTTGCCTTTAGCATGAATTCGCTCAGTCTTGTGGTCCTATGTTTCAGCAAACATCCACACCGAAGTTTCAAAGTAACCATTTTCAGCCATTTGAAAATGTCTGAAACACGTGTTTATTTCAAACATTTGATTACATCTGGTACAACTAATTAAAAGCCATCCACTGCAATTATAGATTGCCCCCCTTCTGAAGTTAACCTCTTATTCACAAAGCCAAAATGTTAGAAAATGTCACAATTTAGAGTTAGCCATATGCTGAAAGCGGCCACATCTGAGTGGCAGTCTTAGAATGTGCAGAGTAAGCCAAAGTGACAATCTGCTGAGGCTGGACCTTCAGGAAATTGTTCTCTGAAAGCCAAAACCAACAAGCTGCGAGGGATGAATAGAGTGGGAAGTTCACAGAGCATGAGGAGGAGGCAGAGGAAAATGGATCAGCTCAAGTTCGCTCCAAATCAGTCGTAAGGATGCAAAAACACTGTGGCCATGTGGTCACGTGTGCTGTTCTTAAAATTTCTGTCACGTACGCATGGCAATTTCCTCCTTGCAAAGCCCCTGAAGATGTGTCTCATAAGAAGAGATCAATTATTTGATCCCCAGCTTTTACATACTGAGGATCATATGTCACAGATAATGTCTTGTGGACTGTAGCCAGAACCAGATACTCCTGCCATAGTGCTGCATTAATACAGTTTTGAGTGTTCACGAGTGAAGCCCTGGGGGAGTTGAGAGAAAACATCCTTTGAAGTTAAAAATGTGCTGAGGTCTGTGTACAGAGCATGCTCATCACTGAGAGCTTCTCTCAGGTAGCGGAGATCATTAACCGCATAGAGACTGACTTTGTTGCAGAGAAAACTGAACAGTTTCGCATCAGTTTAGCAGAGTGAAGGGTATGTTTAAACATTTACCGTTGTCCAAATCAGGTTCGGGTTTAATTTTTAATCGAAACATTCCCCAGATAAAAAACAAGCCTAAATTAGTCGAACTTTCAAACTGCATACTCCCACTTTAAATAAAAGGCAATTTAGCAGCTTTATATGAATTCAGCCACTTTACTATAATATAATTTAGTTCCTTAAAGACAACAGTTTTCACATTATTTCTATCAAACTTACCATTTGGGAAAAATACATAGAGAATATACAAGAGTCAAGGCTGGAGAGCACAAGAAGAGTTTGTATTTTGGGGTAATCATCAAAAATGTAATTCGGAGGGTTGGTGTTAAGGCCTTAAACTGAAAAGCTGGCTCATTTCTCTTATAGTGTAGTATATGGTACGACCGTATTTATTCTTTTTTTCGAACTGAAAAGACAAGTCAGTTGACTGATGGAAGACCGCCTTCTATGCAAATGATCAGTGACTAAATAAAACTGCTTCTATTTGGATGCCCTGCACTACACAAAACCTTTCGCCTTTTCACAGCTGTTGTGTTTCTTCACTCATCTCTCGACCACTTTGAGGTCCATCTCGGATGCTCGGTCTCTGTCGGATGCTTCACTTAATGGACTTTCTTTTTATTTTTTTCTTTCCTGAGGTGCAGTTCTTCTTCCATGTTGCTCACAGATTAACATCTACTCCCTGCAGCCACTGCTTTTAATAGGTGATCTAATAATATTGTTTTTAAATTTATGTACTTCTTATCTTCAATTTCCTCAACTCAACTGTGTTACGCTTTTGTGTGACAGTCTGAGGCGGGCCGAATGCAGTGATGTCCAGATCCACCAAATCTGCCTCTAGATCTCGGAGCCGCTCAAGGTCCCGATCAAGATCCCGTTCAACGTCTCGCTCCAGGAGTCGTTCCAGGTCTCGCTCCAGGAAGCATCGTTACAGGTATGAATAAAATTCTCTTTTTTCCTGTTTGATAGAGAATAAAATATTTTTCTTCTTGATTTTTGAAGATGGAAGCATGCTAAAGCATCTGAATGATTAACACTGTTAGGACTGCCCTCTGCAAGACCTCCTCTCAACCGGTCTTTTATGAGTTTGGCTCTGATGTGAATAGAGAAAGCTGGTGCAGCATTTTAATGGATTTGAGTCTAATTCAAACTCCAAAGTTGGCTCAGGTTAAAGAGGAAATTAATGTTTGAGGAAGAGCGATAGGAGAATTTAGTCAGGCTATATTAGGTTGGAGCTCATTTCACTACATGGGAAAACATTCCATGTTCGTTAATCTGAGGGGAGATCTAAGTATTTATCAAACCTTTAATTAGTAAAAGGTAGCTTTGTTCTTTGTTGCCTTGATGAAAAACATATTTAAAAAAGCTGTGTGAAGGGTGATGAGTGTCTGTTGGAAGAAACCATGAGATTTTTTTATTCTTTTTGCTGTTTCTGGCAGAATGATTGTGGTATAACAGTTAAATGGCAGAGTAGTTCATTTCCCGGCAGCGTTTCAACCCCTATTAAAATGAGCAAAAAGACATATTCATATATTGTCAAAGTTGGCAAGATAGAGTGGACAGTAAACTTCCTCTTTCTCCCCCGTTCATCATCATATATCTGCAATACTTTCACCTTAACAATTATACAAGCCAGAGTCTCTACAGATGTACACAGAATTCAGCATGACGAGACACTTTAGTTTCTGCTTTCTTTTAAACTTTTCACATTCACTGCAGTGTATTTCACTGAAAGTTGAAGCCAGATAAAGTGGATAAAATATGCAAACATTTTGGTGAAGAAAAGCAATAAATTTGGTCTGAACTGTCTTTCAAAGCATCCTGTTAAAACAGCTGCAGAGGTCTTGTAAGTGGAAAACACAGAGTCAAAGGATTCAGGGTTTTTTTTTTTCCCCTCGTCTTTGTATGGTCCATGTGACTCACAGCTCCACCAAAGCTGTCCACAGTATCGGTAGCTTGAGCTGCGAGTGTGCAGTGCTGCTCAGTGCGCTGCCTTCTCTCTGTTGCTCCGTATTCCAATGAAAAAACACACTAGGTGAGTGATGTGCTCTTTCTGTTCATGTGCTTTTATAATGAGCTTGCATGTACTTGGGAACCACTTTGTTTAAAGAATATTCAGAATTTTGCATGCATTTTAAAAAATGTAAATCAATGTTTGCAAAGGTCCTACTTTCAGTGAAGATTTTGATGCAGAACACTGATGGGTTGCTTTTTTATATAGATTTTGTAATTGTTGCAGAAGTTCTTATTGTGTAATAAGCATAGGAACGGATCGACTAGTTTGATGTCTGCTTTGACTTTGAATCATTCTTAAGCTTAAACTGTTGCAGCAGAAAGTTGCTGACAAGTGATTTTTCCTCAAGAAAGAATAAAAAAAGAGCATTTTTACTTTTGGTAAAGTGAACATACCCTATCTTTTGATCCAATCTCAGTAATCTCAGGACTGTTGAAGGTTCAGGCTAGAGGGCTGCATATTCCGAAGTGCAGCAGAGCCACCGTGTGGATGAACGTGACTCTGTTCGCCCTGAGGAAGCTCTGCTTTTCTCCTTGTGGCACTCCTTTGTGACCTTTCACAACACAGAAACGCATGTTATATGCAAGCATATGTTTTGCCACTTGGAGCTGATATATAGCCACCGGATATAACTGATTATATTTATGATGCATTTTATGTCCCCTTTTAAAATGACCATCTCTTCGCCATATAGTGAAGATTTGGAGCAGGTTTAAGTAAGTTTCTGGTTGTAATTTGTCGTTCCTTTCCTAAATACTTACTCAGCTAGCTTGTTATTTAGCACGCCTCATATTTAATATCTAAGCCTGTTAATTTGGAGCAGTTTTACAGAGATTATCACAGAACATCACTCTAAAGTTTCCACTGTTGGGGCCAGAAAACAGGAAAGTATTTATGGCTGACCTGTAGAATGGTGACAAGTTTAAAGGAAAAACCAACAGTGTCAGGCCGTTACATGCTGCCAGAGCAGCCTCCTTGGACCTTGGCAACAATTCTATTAGACTCTGAAACTTTACGAGAGGGGCTGAAAATTCTTCCAGAGGAAATTCCCTGAACCGAGCCACCAGAAAGACAAACAGCTGAACGGATGCTGCACTGCTTTCCAGTCTTCTTTATTCTGCTTCACTTTTCACACTTCTGATGTTAACTTTGTTCTTTTACCACTTCTGATGCTGATAGTAGAAAAGTGTTTGCAGACAGTGTGTGGACCCGCTAAATAACATCAATTAGATTTTTAAGAACAAAACCGATGTAGAGTATCGCATAAAGTGAGTGATGGTATTTTGAGCTGACAGTGTGTTAATACTGTAGGCTTTCTAGTCAACTTGGAGCTGCACGTCTTCTGCAGATTCTCTCTGCTGCATCCTTGGTCTGAGCTGAAGGACTAACTTCTGCTAGCAAAACTAAACCAAATTCATTTCACTGTTTTAATTTCAAACTATAGCTTGTTCAGGTTACATCTATACTGTTTGGTTTTTAAATAAGGGTGACTGTGTGACACTGATAAAGATATTTTTACAGTGAGGCCATTAGTCCAGTAGATGTAGCTACCCAGTTATCTGGTCTTCTCTTGAACTGTCAACTCTTATCTGGGACAAGAAAATCTTGTGTATACTAGTGTATACACACAATTTCATGAGCTTCTTTACACATAATGTGGAAACTAAATTGATTAGAATAAAATAACATGCAAGTTGATAATTGTGTGTCATTTTAACCCCCAATCACAACAATACTTTCACATTTTACTGCATACAGGAATGTAAAATACTCCATAGGCTGAGCTGTCAGTAGGGGTAGTGTCACATTAGCTGTGGCAGCACTCCTTTGTTTGATATTTAATATTGGGAAAATTAGGCGATAATATTCTTATGTAGACCATCAGTGAAAGGATCTTGTGTCATGTACTGTATGTTGCTAATTTCCCTACGATGCAAGATATGCACTGCTGGTTACAGATGTGTTTGGTTGGTTGACATTTAGACTTTTAGACACCAGAAAAGACTTGCTCAACTAATTTTCACTATTAGAACATTTCAAGACTGCTAAATGATAAGATGTGTTTTTAAGAATTTGTGCAATGAATTCAGCTATATTTACCTGTGAGACCAGAGAATCAGACATTTTTTTCTCCAATGTTTTAAACTATAATGCAGTACAAGGAAAAACACTGCTTGATGTGTTTGACAGAGCTGGATTTTAAAGGCAGAGAAGGCTGCTCTTGCAGAGGAAACTCATTTGTGTATGACACAAATACTATGGAAAATTCTGAGCCATCTCTATATTTCCATCCCTTTTTGTGGGAAGTGGATGGAGGTACAATGATGCTAGAAGTGATGTGTGATAATGCAGTAGAATAAAGATAATAACCAATAAAAATTTAGTGATATTTGGTGGCATGTTGACCTAAATCATGTGAGAAAAACTTTCCCACAGCGTGACAGCCATTCCTATAAGCATCAAAGATTGAAATCTTTCCGACATGTATCTCTTTATGGAATTTTACGGTATGCCGCCTTTTCCCTGTTTTCTTTGTAGCTCTAGGTCTCGATCAAGATCTCATTCTCCATTTCACAACCGGGAGAAGAAATATCCGAGGGGATACCAGAACAACCGGGAGTTCCGGGGCTATCACCGCGGCTTCCGGAGGCCCTACAACTTCAGGGGCCGAGGACGGGGCCAGTTTGGACGTGGACGCTACCAGCGCGGGGGCTGCGGCGGCTACAATCACAACAACAACAACAACAACTATCGCTCCAACTGGAAGAATTACAAGCAGCATCCTCAGAAACAGCAGCATCAGCAGCAACAGCAGCAGCAGTTTAACCACTCACGAGGGCGATCGCACAACCTGCAAAAACGCTCAGGAAGCCCCCCGAAGGGTCCCTCTCATCACTCTGACAGATCCTCCTCTCCTCTGTCCAGACAGTCCCGACATTCTTCCTCCTCATCACACTGCTCCTCCCCCAAACACAGGCCAGCCTCGGCGCTGGGTAACGTAAACTCCAAGGATATCAAAGAGGAGCAGCTAGCCTACAAGGAAGTACAAAAGGGAGGAGGGGCAGATGAGGAGCCAGTGGAGCATGTTGGGTTATTGGCAGGAGAATGTGCAGGCGGTGGGAAAACTGAGGGGAACTGGCACAGTCTGATAAACTGCAGCAGCAGCTCAAAGAAAAGCAGCCCCGTGGCCAGCTCCACTGTTCCTGTCGGTCAGAGCAGCCAGATTGCTAGTCAGCGTAGTCCTACCACAGTCCCAAATGACACAAGTAATAGCGCCCCCACATGGCAGACGGCATGTGGCTCATCTTCAACAAAAAAAAACACAAATGAAGGTCTAAATACGATGCTTCCCAGCTTTGAGGAATACCTGGATGGAGATAAAACTCCAATCTCCATTGCCTTCAGGAAGTAAGGCCAATTTTCCACTCTATTCATGAGATGCTGTTGATTTATTCTGTTTAACCACACTATAGTGTTTTGATTGTGTTTCTAATGATTTCATTGCTTTTAGAGTTTCACTGGATCTCTCATGCAGCTTGCTTCTTTAGATTCAGCTCTCTGTCTCTTTTCATTGCTCAGGTTTTTGGAGGAGCAAAGCAAAAAAGCCAAATCTTCTTGGGAAAATGGCAGCAGAGCCGAGGATTTTGATGCAGATGTGGAAAAGGGGAAAGTAAATGGCAAAGCATCAGCGGTTATTCCTGACTCAGTATCAAGAAAGCACAAAGAGGACATTGATGGTGAGGTGTCTCTGAGAAGCTTTTTAAAAGCTTCCCCGTTTCTGTCTGCCGAGGGGGAGGAAAAGGATGACATGATCCACGAGTCTCCTTCAAAATCCCTATACAGAGACTTGTACAATGGTGACGAGACATCTAAGCCAAAGAGCAAGGTCACTCATTCAGCCCAAAAACTCGTTGAAGAGTACTTTGGCAAGTGGCAGAATGTAGCTTTCTCACAGTTTACTAATGGTGAACGCAACACCATGGCAGGGGAGACATGTCCAAGTGGAAAGCAGGACAAAGCAGCCGCCATCGCTGCTGCCCTCGCTAAGAGGGAGTTCGACAAATTCGAAGAGCTGTCTCCAGATATGAGTTACAAAATGAGGAAGATGGTGAAATCTCCCTCTGACCCATCTTCTACCCAACCACTAAGGCGAAACTCTGACAGAGATATGTTTCTGGTCAGAGGAGAGGACTCGCCTCTGGTGTCCTCAAGGAAACAGGAGGCAAAGTTCAATGTAAGAATGGGTTTCCTTGGAGATAGCCTGATGAGGTGAGCATTCTTTAATGGTTTTAGATGTTCTTTACAGTGTTATACCTACAACCCTGTTTCCAAAAAAGCTGCAATGTTGTGAAAACTTTAAGGAAAAAAGTGCAATAGTTTCCAAATCCTGATCAAACTTAATACACAGAGCACAAAAACAAATCTTAATATTTATTCTACCTTTTATGCAAGTTCATCATTTGCAAATCAATGAGTCAAAGACATTGTAAAACAGCAGAGGTCAAGTTTCTATCATTTTGAATCAGCTTTCCATCTTTGGTGTGTCCTGCGTCATAATGCACCAAAACATTTTCGGGTGTGGACAGCAGGCCGGTCATTCTGGTACAGCTTCTTAGTTACTGCAATACACGCAGTGTAAATGTGTTTTGCATCATCTTCCTGTTATGAGTAAGGTTGTCCCTGAAGATGATGTCCAGCTTTTATCTACTGTATGGGAGGAATTGGGGGACAGTTTGTCAGCTTGATGGCGAACAAGCTATGCTGAGTGAATCAGTGCTGTACTTTATTCCTTTGCAGTAAATTTCATTGTAGTTGTGCTTTTAACATATTTTCAACTGTGCACAAGAAGCTTGTCTTTGCCCTGCATAATGTTTGATTCAGGACCCTGATTCTGCTTGTAAATGTGTTTATGAGGTGATGCTGTTAAACCAAGAACACAGACAGCTGTTCACACAGCTGTAAATTGTGCACTCGTGAATTCCTGTTTTTCCCTGTAGTTTCATAAAGTGCACCAAAATGTGATGCGTGTTTCCCTACACACTCAGACTTCAGATAATCCAGTTATTCTGGTTGTATTTTTCAGGCGTTTGCTTGCAAGCCTAATTTTGGCAATCTGTGAAGTGACAACTGTGACAACCATCCCCTGTGATTGGGAGCCACTGGTCTAGACAGTTGCATAGATGTTTCCCTACACCTTCACTGGTGTGCAACTTATCCACGCCATAAGCTCCCCTACTGCACCCACATATTAGCTTTGCAACTGCATGCTGAAAACAAACCCCGGATGATCAGCTTTCATGTGTTTTTAGTCACTAGATTCCAGAAGAATTTAACAGTCCATCTTAAATCAGCCCTGGCGCAGAGAAAGCAAAGACCTTTCTGGGAATTTTTCTCTTTGCAGTACATCATTTCAGCTTTCACTTGTGGCGCTGCTGGTTTTTAGATGTGCTACAGAAAGATGCAATGATTTCTACAGCAAAGTCATGTTTGGTTTTATGCAGCAAGAGGTACTGAGCAAAACAGCCATTTAACAGCAATTTTCAGTCTACAGACATTTTTCTGGAATATTTCAATGACACATTGAAGATAAAAACCTCACATTTTTTGTAAACTTCCATTTCAATAATATTGTCTGAATATTTTCTCGACCTCTCATCTTTGCCTCTGCAGACACATGGGATGTACTTTTTACACCCAATAATATCTCAGGCATTGTACATATTTGATTTTCCTTTAAATCAACAATATATATCAATAAATGTATTTTTTTTTTTTACATATGGGTTTTGATTGATTTGCTTATCATTGCATTGTCTTTTTTTATTTATATCATATACAGCGTGCCATCTTTTTTGGAAACATCTGTATTAAAAAAGCAACACTTCAGCCTACTGTACTCATAATAATGAGCACTGAAGCTTTTTGTTCTCTAATTGTTGCAGTTCATCAGATATTTTAGCAGAAGAGCGGCAGTTGTCTCAGGACCTTGTACAATCCTCAAAAAAGGATCAGGAGTTTCGCTCCATCTTTCAGCACGTTCAGGCTACTCAGTCACAGAGGAGTCCATCTGAGCTGTTCGCCCAACATATTGTCACCATTGTTCATCACATCAAAGGTACGTCATATATTACTACAATTGATCTTCTCATGATTGTTTTCCAAATGATCTGTTTTTTTTTAAATAATGAAAGAATCCATCCTTTAGAATTACACACAATATTGAATTTGCGTCACTGAAGATACACAAAGATGCTCAAGTTAACTTTCCAGCGTTTGGCAAACTACAGCAGAAAACAAAGATGTTTCGCCATATTTTGAGAGGGATGTGAAATAAAACAAGGGGCTCTGCAATTAAGGAGTGAAATTTCTGGAAAATCAGTCGGGAAACTTTATGGACACTTTATGGACCACACGTGGAAGTAAAGGCGGTATGATCTGTAACTGCCAAATAAACATATGTATCCCATTTTATGTTTCACCGTTGACCCTCTCAGCCCAGCACTTTCAGTCTTCTGGCATGACTCTAAACGAGCGATTCACCTTGTACCAAAGACAAGCCGCAGAGAAGGAAATGATGAAGCCAAGAAAAAGCCCAGAGATACACAGGTAGAGTCGCCTATTGAGTGACCCTCTCACCTTCAGTGTGCTGTGGCTTCACGTCTTCTTTTAAAAAGCTTTCAGGTATTTCTTTCACCTTTCCTATCAGATAATCAACAGACTATCATGGCTTTTTAGTTCTCATGCTTGGTGGAGGTCAGTTATGTTTTCCCTGCGGTTTTTCTTTTCTCTATTTCTGTTTCATGTGACCTTTCTGGCTCAGTGTAGTTCAGCTTTTGTTTCGTTTTGTGTTTTGACGCCTGGACTGTTGTTCGTGTGCCATCTTAATTTTCTCGCCTTAACTGTCTTTTTTTCTCACAGGCGAATTGATGTTTCACCAAGTGCTTTTAAGAAACACCCTCAACTTTTTGAGGCGATGAAAAGCTCAGAGGATGGCACTTACAAGGTGACTGAACACTCTGCCGTATGACAAACAAGTCAGCAAGTCAGATGCCTTTAGACTGCTCTCACTCAAAGCCTGTGGCTTTTCATGAGGGAGATGGTTAAAGTCTAAGACAAAAAAAAGGCATTTTGACTTTGTTGTTCATTGTAACACCTCACAAGGTGAATTGTTTCTATTGCGAGCAAAATCCTGACTGAGGCCAATATATCACATTCAGTCAGAAATGGAAGCCTCTGTGAAAAAGCTGTCCAAAGGACTCTAAACAAAGATTATCGTAAGTATTCACAAGAATAAAGAAACTAAAAAAAAAAAATAGTATAATAGATAAGGAACAGAAATAACCATCAGAAAGTCCTTCATACACGTGTGCTTACATTCACATGCTCAACATTCTTAGCCAGCCCCGATAGTTCTTCTCTAGCAATGCACATGGAAATATAAGGTCAACATATCAACCAGTGATGTCCAAAGTCGGTCCTTAAAGGCCACTTTCCTACAGATGTTTGTCTACTCCAACACACCTGACTCAAATTAAATGGATCCAACAGCTTATGAATTAAATTAATTTGAGTTAGGTGCGTTGGAGAAATGAAATATTAAAAACTTACAGAATAGTGGCCCTCAAGGACTGGACTAGACTAGATAACGCTGAATAAACACTAACAACCGTATAAGGCCTGACAAACTTGGTGTAAACAAACTCAGTTGCGTGAACACTTGAGCCATATTGGTGACATTTTCATGTTTTGACCAAAAAGGCTACCTACAAAGCACCTCAGTATATAATTTCAAAAAGTCTTTAGACTGATTTCTCATCATCCATGCAGCTATTCCAAGTTAATTCTATCAGTATGGTATGATAATCAACTTACAACTGACTGGCGTGAAACAGGAAAACCATCAAAATGCCTTTTTAAAGTCAAAACAATAGATAAAAACAGTCAGAACAGCGCTGGAGGTTATTGTGAAGCTGAAATATGTTGGATCCATGCATCATTTCAAGGCAGATATGCCGTCATGTCCAAAAGCAACTTAACACAAGGAAGAGGGTTTTTAAAGCAGATACAAGCGACTGCCTGTTAATGATGATGGATTGTTCAGTGGAAGTCAATCTGAAGTCTTTTCTAGTTGATTTTCATACCATATTTGCACAGCTGTCTGGGAGGTTTACAGAAAAAAAGGTAAGAACCAATGGTTCAGGATGTACTATATAAAAACTTTGGCGCTTAATTCACACCATAATGGCTCAGTACTCTTCAGGCTAGCTAGCTAACTGGCTGGTTGGTTGCCCTCCTTTTCTTACAGACATCGCTATATAGTCTACACACCAGCTTGGCTGAGAGCAGGCTTTTAGTCTTTGTGCTAATCCCAAGTCTGTCCACCACGTTGTATTCTGTGTTTTGATCTGCTCAGGACGGCGGGGAGAGAGTGAAGGGTGACCCAATGGACCTTCATTTGGACATTGAGCGTCGCAAAAAATGTTCAACCCATGAAAGAGATTACAGTCATGATCGGGGAAGAGATATGAAAGATTCCCCAGATTTCAATCGGGAAAGATCCGAGGAAAACATCTCCAAATGCTGCAAGAGACTGAAGTAGGTGCATCTGCCTCCTTGGACTTTCTAGTCTTTGACCATCCCCAGTTATGTTGAATTGTTGTGTTCACATAAGTTGCAACATATATATCAGATCATTGACTATGTTTTCATTTCTTTTGGTAGGAAAAGTGATAAGAAGCGCTCTCGCTCCAGCTCTTCCTCATCTTCCTCGTCGTGTAAATCTCAAATTGATAAAGGCTTGACTCATGACAAGTCTGAGTCGAAAGATGAAGTCTTTAACAAGGCCCAGCCGGGTCAAAGAGAATCATCAGGGCCAGCTGAGGGAAGATTCCCACGTGGAGGATTTGTGAGTTTGAATAGGAGCATAGACTTACTATCACCAGTTCCTCTGTGCTGGTTCCTTTTCAAGTTTTTGTGTTTTCCTTCAATTAAAGCAAAATCGAATCCGTGGAAGGGGCTGGAACCAAGGAAGTTATCAGGGAAACAGTTCACACAGTAACCCTGCGAATGTGGCAGTAGATCCAAAAAGTGAATACTGGGACCCTGAGTTTACTCCCAAGAGCAAAAAATACTACTTGGTAGGATTTTTATTTCTTTCCCTAATTTTTGCTGTGTTACTTTGTGTCTCACTTCTCCAATCTCCACATTCATCCACCTCATTTCCTTTTACACAACCTCGCTGTTTTTAAATGTTTTAGCACGACGATAGAGACGAGGAGTCTGAGTGCAAATGGATGGACAACCAAGGCCGTGGACGGGGAAACCTTTCCCGGGGAAGGGCACGATTCATCATCCGCAAGGCCTCTGGTGGCGTCTGTGTGAATAACCCCACATGGGCCCTTGACAGGTTCCAGCTCAACAGGGAGCACAGTGGCAAAGGAGACGAGGCCGAACAGGACCACAAAGAGGCAGAAAGCGATGGAGGGAATATCTGAGCAGTGAAGCAGTCTGATGAAAATCCTAACAGTCTTGTGTTGTCATAGGATCTGCATATATTGTTTGAACTACCACAGTGGAAAAGGAAATTTAAAGGTTTTGCTACTGTTGCTTTAATTTCAGAGCAAAATAGCCGGCCTGACCTTACATAAGAACCGTGCCTTAGATCCAGATACAGGTTGTGACTAGTGAGAAGCACTGTTTAAGGGCATTTCTTATGAAAATGCTACTGAAGTTTTACTATTTTTTATTCTTCATTTCCTTTGCTATTTTGGTCTCAGTTCTTTCACACTGCATTTTTGTAATATGTAGATGTTTCTTACTGGGGTGATTGGGAAAATGTTTTTTTAATATGGCATGTAGTTTGGAGTCCAAAAAACGACAACTCTTTGTTGGTGTGATCGGTTTATGCCTTAAACTTGACAGTGAATTGTGGCAGTCAGTACACCGAGCTGTTGGTGTAAAAGAATAAAAAAATAAAGTTTACTGATCTGTCAATGGGACCAACTCTGCAGGGTTAAAAACACTGCAGTCTCATTACAGGCATCAAACAGTTTTTCCGTTGCAAACTGAAAACATAATGCTTCTGTCTTAGAGTGACAACGTGTATTTAACATGTGCATGAGACATTTTGCAGTGAGACGTTTTTCCTCTTTCTTCTTCTATAACATCTATGCTTAATCTTGCCATGTCATGACACCACTTCGAAGTATAGTATCAGAGACCCCCCCCCAGTAGATTTTGTACTTGACTAGGCTTGAGTTTGATAGCATTACATGACCTGTCTTTATTACCATAGATCTTGATGTATTTTCTAAGAGTGTCTGCAAAATTCTAATGAGATTGCTATATTATTTGATCAGAATATGCAAATTGTGTGTGGCTTTGTTAAGATAATTAAAAAAAACATGACATTGTTTAGACTGTAGTTTGTAACAAACAAAAGTTAGAATATGTTTTGTTTTTTGTGCATACTACTTTGTCTCTCTCTTACTTTTTTTTAGCTTGACATAAAGTTTGAATACATAACTTGGGTGCCTTGTTGTACTGGTCTTTGAACAATAAAAGACCAGCAGATTAAGATTCCAGTTTTACTTTTCATAGAGAATTTTCTTAGAATAACTTTTAAAGCTGCAGCTGTTTTTTTTCCCTTTTTCCTTTAAGTCTGTAAATTAAAGAGATGGTGATAACTTTGATGACTTCTGACAAGTGTCTTATTGAGTTTGATCATTGTGGGATTTCCGAGAACAATCTGCTCTTACTGAAAATGAGCAACTTACCAATAAACCAAGATTGCTGTAAAAAATAAATAAAAAGGAGAAAATACATAACAAAAGACAATATATTAGGGAACAGTCAACCATTTACATGAACCTCACTCAGAGGTGACACAATCAGCTTGTGGGCTAATTTTCTTGTTAAATCCCTTTAAAATCACTATATTACACATGCTTTTCATCAATGAAAACATAATGATTTGTTAGCATTTTTAAGAGAAACTTTTAAGCTTATATTTATTTAGATTTTATTTGCTGTTATGGCTACAGTAATAAATTCAAAAGTACAATAATTTACTGTCAATATTAATTGAGTGTAAGTACAAAGGAGCAAAAAAGCCTTTGAAATGTTCAGTTTAAAAAAGGAACAGTAGTTATTTTTGAATTACTGACATCTAGTAATAAACATGAGCACAGAAAATGTGGAGTCAGCTCCTTGTAGTCCTTTTCGCCACCGACTCTGAGGGTTTGTTTTGTTTTTGTCAGTAGTCAATAATCAATCCACTGTCACTCCACCCAGAAAGTGCCTGGCATGTCCAACAGCCAGTCCATCCTTTTCCCATATTCTTTTGAATTACTAATTTAAATAATAACTCTCTGTAATAGGTCGTGCTATACATAAAACAGAGTAGAAACCCAGAACCAAGTAGCGGGCTTCTTACAGAGCAACGCACACCCACACAATCACACAAGGATGTAAAAACATTTATTATTGGTGCTGATTACATCATCGGCTCAGAGTAGACTCAACACCTTTACAAGAAAGTGCTTCGGTGATTACTAACTGAAGAAAGATGTCATGTGAGCATGTCAAATGTTGACATTTATCATCAGTCATATTAAACATAAAGCAGGGGGAAAGTTGAGAAACTTTTACTCATTTCACTATAAGATTGGTTAGGTCTGACAACCTCGCTAAAAGTTCATTATTTTGGCTATTTGGGCTCGCCATCATGCTGTGTATGAATTTTGTTCCTTTGCTAGAAATACTGCTTTAGTGCCTTAATGATCTAAACATAGATAATGGTCAAAACAAGATGCTGAAACCTTTAAATCCAGATGGATTGCTTGCAAATACACAAGGAGGAAATGGAGGAAAAATTTGATTTGTTTTTCATATCTGATAATCAGTGTTGATAAGTCATTTGGAGAAAACCTGTAAAGAAAAGATTTTTATTCAACAAGAAGCAACCTAAGTACAGCTTCATTTACTTCTTTATGATTGTCGCATTTAAATGCTCAAAGATTTTCTATGTTGTGCGCACATATTTTGAATTGGATTCACACGCTGCAGAAATGCGACACTGAGAAGAGACGGCCTACAGTAACTGGAAGAACTCAACCGACTGGAGATAACATGCAATTATGCATTCTGACTTTTGTCTTCTGATATGTTGGTTTCTGATGACTTACACTGTCATGAGCCACTTCATCATGAGCTTTGTTCCCCTCAGTGCAAACGAGTCTTACCTGTTTCCCTCGATCTCTCTCCTCCTCCTCCTCCTCTTTCTCACTCCCTGCACTGGGTGACCCATCCTACTCCTGCTGACTTGCTATGACTCGCCTAAGGAAAAGTTACTCAATGTTAATGTTTGACAAGCAGGAAGAAGGGACTAGGCTTCTATAGTTCTCAGTCAACTCTCAGACAACAGAGGAGCCACACTCTCTCACTTCCCCCTCTAAAGAAGTTTGTTCGCTGCTTTGTGAAGTAATTACACGGTCAAATCCGAGGGAGATCACATTTAGAAATACCATGGGTGAGTCATCTGTTGGGTTTTCTCTATATGCCGATTCTCAGTTGCATTTGTTTTTGTTAAAAATATGGCAGAGGAGTTAGATTTTCACACAAAGAAGAGCAGCTGAGACAGAATGGGGCTGCTTTGTGTCTGCTACTTACACTGTTGATTTGATAAGTATTTTAAATTTGACATGCAAATAAAACTAAAGCCTTGGTATACGAATTCCACGGAATACCTTCATATAAACTGAACGCATAGTTTCTTGCCAATCCATTTTTGTTGACCTTGTTTCTGTATTTTCTGTCAAGTAGATTTCAAATCCAACCCTTGCAGGCTTTTCTGTTATTTGTCCTGTTCAGTTTCTCAATTTCTTGTGCTTTAACTAGAAAACTCTGTCATGTAAGATGCAATTTTACGCATTAAAGAAAAAACTGTTAGGTTGATCTGTAGTAACCTAGATTCACTCAAAGTCCATATCCTTCACTGTAGCCTCCACTGCTCAGAGGTTGTGTTGGTTCTGAAATGTCAGGATGCATCACTTGTGAAGCACCAGCCTCTGTGTAAAGAATCTAATTTTCTGCCCCACTTATGGATGCGCTGCAGAGGTGCTGGTGCTGATCGACTTTGAGGGCACCATGGGTGACGAGCTCACAGTGAGGACAGGGGATGTGGTCAAAAACGTCAGCAAGACCGGCGAGGAAGGATGGCTGCAAGGGGAGCTGTGGGGGAAAAAAGGCATCTTTCCTTCAAACTTTGTTAAGGTTTGTCCAGACGCTTTATAGCAAAGACAGAAATAAAAATAACACAAGAAAACAGGAATGAAAATGCAATTACATTCAAAACAGCAAACAGAAAAATAGCAAAGAATATTTTTAATCATTTAAATAATCACAGTCGTTTATGTTATGGTCTGTTTTTGTCCATGTATGTTGATTAAAAATCTCTCATTGCTTGCTTTTCATTGCAGGAGGTGCCAGTATATTTGATTGGTGACAGCAAGAGGGAACCAAGAAGTATCAGAAAAAGTAAGTCTGAGTTTGAAATGACTTTAAAAATATGGAAAAATCTGCTCACACTTTGCTCATAGAGATGTCAAGATTATTCATCCACTGTAAAATTATGAAACATGGTAACCCCATAAGGAAGACCTTTGGTCTCAGATGATATATTGGCAAACAGAAAAATTGGACATTTCCTCCATTTGTGTGACTAACTTGTTTCATTAACTTGTTAACTTGTCCATATTTCACGTCAGCATCAGCTTTTAGAGAATAAATTAAGTTTAATTCACAGTCTGGAACAATTAAAATATATCGATGTTGCAATACAATTGACTCACTTCAGGTTTTTTTTGTGAGTGAAGCGCAATAATATTGACAAAATCCTTAACAATTGTTTTTTTATTGTAACTTTTATAATCTAGAAGAAAGACTAAAAACAGGTGTTTAAGCATGTGGTTTCTGTGGTCCGTGCAAACATATAACTAGTGCGGTCAGAAAGCCAACCATAAATGTGTTTACCACATCCTAGCCACACAAAACCTACTGTACAGAAAACAAAACACAATGACTTTAGGGGATTAAGTTATGTACATTTACGTCTCTGAGTGATGTGTTATGACCTTTTGTTCTTTCAGCAAAGAAGGCGAAACAGACAAGGAAATGCGAGGTAGCATTTGCGTACAATCCCCAAAATGAAGACGAGATGCAGCTGGTAGCTGGCGAGATCATAGAGATAATCAAAGAGGTACAGAAGTCTGGTATTTCTTATCACAGCGCAGATGATTTGGACTCCGATAAGGAGTGACTCTGCTTTTTCTGGCAGCAAACTACACTTGGTTGACAGGTTGTAAAGCAGACTAGTAGCTGGGCAGACACCTTGCCTTGTTACTGTTTAGTTGGCTAGAAAATAAAAATAAACAAAGCATCAGCATGTCACCTCCTGAAACCAAAAGCAAAGCTTACATCCAAATCAATGGAGCAATGTTTGCTCAGCCAACATTCATTGATAACTTACACAGGCAGATTTTACATCGCTGCGGTGTATAGAATATACTAATACTGTAAGTGCAACAATATTATGTTTATTTTTTAATAAGTTTATTTACTTTTTGCACATGACAGATTGAAGATGGATGGTGGATGGGGGTGAAAAATGGCAAAGTTGGGGCATTTCCATCAAATTTCGTCAAGGAAATTTTTGTTTCCCCTAAAGGTTAGTGGTGATGCCCGCATTTAAAACTTTGTCTCCACATTTTCCAGATTAATTTGAAGTGTTTGCTTCTAACAGATATGAAGCACAGTGAGGGGAAGATTAGACCCAAACTATCTGATGCCATGTTCAACAAGGAGGTAGGTCTCCCAAAACGATTTCTCAAACCTCGATGTACTGCTTCATATTTACCTGACACCGTTTTTGATCCCATTAAAAAGGTATCTCAGAGAGCAAGTGTGAGGATCAAACCAAAAAACTGTAAGTTCACTTTTTTTTTAAGTCTCAAAGTGACTGTAAACCTTTTGTTTGTTGGTCAAGTTCAGCACACAGAATGACTTGCTATAAATAAGACGTTTCTATTCATGAGCAGCATTTAAAAAGCAGTTTGGTTGGTTTATTTATATCTTGACGCAGCGAGTCAGAAGTGGTAATTCCTGTGCTGTCTGGGGCACGGCTTAGGTACCATCAATCAAAGATTTTTACAATGGCATGATCAATTACCATGCAAAGAATTGCATCAGAGGGAAATATTGCCAGGGTTAAAGGTTTATTACTTTTATCTTCGGGTTATCGTCAGAAGGTCTTTCCAGTTATCATATGAGTCAGTACTATGAAGCGGAAAGGATTATTCATTGTTTTCCAATCATTCATGCAATAGAAGACTGTTTCTGAAAGGTCACTTAATCATGTCATTTCCTCTGCGTTCCTCAGCTGTAGAGTGTTGCCAAGTCATGTTTGACTACAAAGCCAAGGCAGAGGATGAACTGGACCTGAAAAAAGGAGATGTTGTAGTGATACTGAGCAAGGTTTGAGAACTTCTGTCATTTTATAGCACTGCTTCAAACATTTTGCCCTGTGGTGTTGTACTTTCAGCAGGCCATAAACTCCTGAGGGTGTAACTTGTTTGTATGCACAGCAGCACTTCAAGGTGTACAGTGCTCAACCAGACAAACCAGTTGCTTTACCTTTCAAGGAAACCATGTAGCCTGCATCTGCAAACAAGACAGTATCTTTAGGGTATGCTGACATGCGGGTAGGAAGTTCATACTGTCCTTTTTATGCGTAGCTGGTATGTAAGAGCAGCAATGAGGGACCCCCATAATAGATGATACTCAGCTAATTTCACCACCGTTCCCCAGGTATGATTCAGGCTCTTAATTGTGAAATTAGTAAATATAATTTCATATTGAAAAATTTTTTACAAAAAGAAATCCAAAGAGGACAACCCCTCTTGTCCTCTTTGTTGTCCGCACAGCAGACCTAACTGAGCCTGAGAAGATGAACATGTAGGCATGACAGCTGCCCGTGCCCCCTGAGGGCTCCATGACCCCTGTCCAGAACCTATTATCACCTTCTTGATGTTTCTGTGAGGCTTGAATCCCAACTGTGGCCATCAGACTCTGTG
>JAVQJG010085673.1:0-29799 GCA_036024015.1 Craterocephalus amniculus | reverse complement strand
TATATATATATATATATATATATATATATATATATATATAATATATTAAGATATTATATATTAGTAGCTCAGCAATATATTAATATTTTACTCCTTTACTTGTTTCTAATTGATTCCATAATCGTCCAGCCCTAATTCAAAACTAAAAATACAGAAATTGGTAAAAAAAAAAATTGCCCAGGTAAAACTAAAAAGTTGTTAGTTAAAAAAAAGGTCTTTAGCTGCTTTTGTTCTCTAGAATCCATTGAGTCCAATATGCAAAGACAGAGGCAGAGCTTTCCACAATGTGGGAGCCAATGTTTTGACTCTAAATTAGGTTTGATATTAAATGTGTAACACTTTGTACAATAGGTGGCAGTAGTGCAGCAGAGCCGGCCAACACTATTTAAACTCTCTTAATTGTGGCTACGAGTCACATTTGGTTGTTTACTGTTCTCTTATGACTGATTTAAATAGGCTTGTGTTGTCTTGTGTGTGTGTGTGTGTGTGTGTGTGTGAGAGAGTGAGAGACATTCTGTCTTATTGGCCACATCTTACCAATCCACTTTTTTCCAGCTTGGTCAGTGAAAGCAAACCAGAAACTAGTCCCTACGAAGCCCATCAGAGGTTCGACTTAGGTTTTTAAAAAACTTGTGCCGAGTAAATCCGGTCCCTCCATCCTTCGGCTTATTGAAACAAACAATGATTTCGCACTGAAAGAGAATTTTTCTCTCCAGAACTCATTTTGGACTCACTTAAGCCTTTTTTTAGAAGACATAACAGTAATGACCAGTAATGACTTAATCAATCAGTTAAAGTGACGGCTTTATGTGGTTCAGAGATTGGCCACCTCTCCGTTAATACCCCCCTGCCCTACAGTTAACAAGTGATATTTGCCATTCATGCAACATTGGACAGTAAATCAAGGCAGATTCCAGTTTTCTCCCATGTCAGCATGCCAAGCCCACAGGGGGTGTGAAAAATACACCACCAGCAGATGAAAGCAGCTGAGATGATCATGTTAACCTTGTTAAGTGCGACACTTGAGGGTTTCATGCCTGACAGCATGGTTTTTAAATCCAGAAAAACAGTTTCACTTCACCTGAGGATGCCATCTCAGTGCTGTCAGCCGAGAAGCTCAGAGGCTGCAACCAACCAAAACTGCAAAGTCCCACTAGAACTTCTCATAAAATGTTTTTTCATAAAAGTTCATGTCAAAGTTGTTTTTTTAAAGGACTCCATTCTGCAGATAATTAGGCCAAAACAGAGAAGATGAGAGTCTGAACAGCACTTCTATTCATTCATTTTTCTGTGAAATCACTCTGAACAGCTGATCATACAACACGTCACATGGTTTTTAAGCACTAACAAATAAAGTTGCACTGTATTCATTGGTTTATCTTCAATTTTTTCATCACCCAAAAATACTGCTTATCTTCCAGTTCATCCATCCCTTTCCTGCCGCTCATCAGGAATCAGGTCGCGGGAGAAACAGACTAAACTGGCTTCCTTCCAGACTTTCTCCACTGTCACGTTTTACTCAGCTGCTTTTCTAATGAGCAGCCACAGGTAGTCTAATACCGCAGACCCCTCCTATTCACAGATCAGCCCGCTTCCCCTGCTTCAGAGGCACAGCCTTTCATGCAGGACTGCTATCATCCATCGCCCAACCCGACATACGCTTCAGCCTTTATTGCGTTTCCATGCAGCCGAGTGTTTCTCAGCTCCAGCACAGCGTTATCTCAGCCAGCTTATGGTGATCCTTCACTGGGATCTATACTCATCAATTCTGCCCGTCGCTCCGCTGAACCTTACGTTTGATTGGTTGGCACGCTGAAGCTGCCTCATTGAGACGAGCTCTGATTGGCTCAGCTGTGTTCATTAAAGACGACTTGGTTGGCGAACTGAGGTTGTTGATAAATGAACAGCATGTTTTGATAAATGAGCTTTTTCTTCTTTGATACGCCTCCGTTATAAACACGCCCCACACACACAAACACAAGTATCGTTTTATGCACCAGACAGAGAACACACACTCCCCTGCTGTGTGCAGCCTTGGCTTCCAAATCTGGTTTAACCTTTGTCAGAAGTGCTTACTGTAGTCTAAATGAAGCCTCATTTGCATTCTGGAAACAGAAAAGTGTTCAATTTCCTGTGCTGTGAATCCGCAGCACAATGACTTTATTTAGTTGGATTATGACTAAAGAAAATATCCGTACAAGTCATCTTAAGGCTCTTTGCCTTGAAAAAGGATGAATTTATTATGGCAGCAGTTAAACTAAACATGCTTCCCGGTCGTAGTTTATCGTAGACAGCATGCTGTGTGGAAAATACATTTAGCCTCACAGTTACAAAACAAAAGATGGATGTTTAACAACAACAAAAGTTACAAAAGATCCACACCTTCACTGCATGAGAAAACTCAATTTACAGGCTGTGATGATAGAAAACTTCCCCACAGAGAAAATCATTTAAACACCAGAAAATATTTCGGCCCTGGAAAGTTTACATCGCAACTTTTCTATTTAAAAGCTTTTAATAGATCTCTTTATATTAAAGTTCTGTGTCTATTTTTGAGTAAAAAGTGGGGAAGGAGAAGTTAAACATAAATTTACTTAACTTCTATCTAAAATTCTGATCAAGGCTGAGTCTCCAAACACAAAACCTGTCTCCAAAATGTTAGCCTGGCCTCACAGGACATGGGCTTTATCACTGTGTCAATAGCTCATAATAGTTTCTAAACTCTAACTGGCTTTGCTTAAGATCTCCTTACGAAACCATTAGTGCTTCTAATTGGGCTTGTTAACGGCCACCGATCCACTAACGGGGGACAAAGGCCCCATCAATCGGAGCACCCTGATCCCTTCCCATCATCTCGGGTTGAATAAATCATGTCTGAGGCTGGCGACAAATAAGGAAGCAGTTATAAAAAGAAAAAAGGTCAACTGGGTGAAGCACAAACTTGATTTATCTCAAATATTGAATTTTCTTCGTCTCTGCAGGTCAAAAATCTGATTCATGAAGTCAGGAGACTTTTAAGCTTAATTCTGAACAAAGCAACTTTTCGTCCAATAAAAGCAGGAGGTTAAAGATAATACAGAAAAATGTATAATTATTTGAAATATATTTAGGAAAGACGTTAGTCAGAATCTCAGTTAAAAAGGCACAAAATCCTGCGCTGCTGTTGGATACAATCTGTAGTCTGTGGACACTCCACACTGCTGATTTAACACTTTTCACTCACTTCAAAACACACACACATGGAGCTTGTGTATGTGTTTGTGTGTGTGTGTATGTGTGTGTTTTCATACCTCTTATCTCCCCCACAACAGTGCATACAGGTACCCCCTCTTCCATTGTCACACACACTATGATTTTGTTATCACTGCAGCTACAGGGGGCCTTTTTAGCCAAAACCCAGACTTTCTCCCACCTCCTGCCGTCCTGCAGCACCTCCTCTGCTCTCTGCGAGCTTTCTTCCAGAGCCACAGTTCAGCGAGCCAGAGAGGGCTGGTGTACAAGTGTTAAGAACCGCCTGCCAATAGCTGAAACAGCTGGAAGGAGAATCTCAATGGGAGAGCAATGAATGAGCTCCCTGAGCCCGACAACTCAAACAGCATTAAACTTGCTGGAGATGGAAGAGTGAACAGAAAAAACACAGATAAACACACACCATTAATGCAGCTGGGATAACACATCAGCCCTGGAATAATCTCCCCCCCTCAATGTGAACTCTGAATCCTTTCTCCCCCTCCAGTGAGAGAAGCTCCCAACCGACAGAAATTAGCATCTTTTATGTTGTTATCATGTGTACGATTGGATGGATGCTGTTTGAGGAGGAGCTGCTAATGTGCTCGTCTCCGCCTGACAAAGCAAAACCCTACATGGCTGTAAAACAAGGCAGCCGAGCGTGGAAGGAGATCAATTATCATTAATTAGGCTGAAGACTGATTTTTGACTATTTGTAACTCACTTTATCACAACTGTGCTCTCTTTAAACAGCTCAGTAGTCATTATAGCAAAATAAATTAAAGGGGGAAGAAAGGAAGAACAATCCATCAAATTTGCAGAAAGCAAAGATTAGCACACAGAACGGACAATCTGAAGACTTTCACCACCCATTAAAGGCAACACTATTAATGTGTTAAATATGGCTCCTCTGGTTGGACGACACTGGCATGCAGAGACATAGCTGAACGTTCAAAAAGGCTGAAAAACTGAGATAATGAAGTTTTGTGATTAAAAAGAAAAAAAAAGTCTAATATTCAGACCGCTTCGGGTATAAAATCAGGGTTCAAATACACCGGAGCATTATGGGGCCTTTTTTGTTTTTTTAATAAGGGTGTGCACTGCGACTTTGCAAATAACGTGCACATGCATATAGAAGACAGTTGCTGCCGACTCCATCGGGACTTGCTCAGCTTGCTTAATATGGTGTGAGGCATTCTGCAAAGTATCCGACTCGCAGTTTTTTGCTGGGTGATATACGGGTTAATTATTTTTGGCATTTCATGAAATACTGCAACAGAATGTGGTCACCAGTAAAATGTCTGAGAAATGCTACATGTCTGGACGTTTTTTGGCTTTAAAAGGAACGACATCCAACAACAAGGTAACTTCTACAGCGTTGCCGCCGGTGAGGGGAAGATGAGCAGCTTCCTTCCCAACATGTTCCTTTTTCATCTAAGACTGAAAAAGCTGGAGGAGACTCGAGTCAGATGCTGCCTGCAGACATGTTTCCTGGAGGTTCTGGCGCTTCTTTAATGCCACCCGCTTTGAAACTAGAAGACTTTGTAGGACCACACAAACCTGTACTAAGCTGGAAAACATCCATTCCTACATCATTTTGGTTATCTCGGCTCATTCTTCCTTCTGTTTTGTTCAACTGCTGCAAATTTTGTCGTCACATTTAGAAAATGAAACTTCTTCCATATTTGAGCATTTACATATTTTGACCGGATATGGAAGAGCATCAGCATCATCCTGACAGAACAAACAGGTCCAACAGGTACAATCGTAGACAACATAATTTCATCAAGACCTTGTGGGTTTCTCTCTAAGCCATTGTCTGTTTTCTGCTCGGCCCCGTTTGTGTCGACAGGCTTTCAGAGCCCTGAGACAGAAAATCCCCAACAAGAAGAGGCGAGCTGCCAGACAGGGAGTCTATTCTCCTCCCTCTTCCTGGATGAATATTTGATCAGCGGAACTCTGATGGGTATTGATCTGCACCCTTATCCGCTCTTTATTGATCCTCTGACTGTGATCACTGTTGAGATGAACACACATACTTGTGGTCTCTGAATGTCACCTCAGATTGTACGGTTAACAGCTTAAAGCATTTAGCCTTTAAAAAACACTTTGATGAAACGATGGCGAGAATATCCAGCTAATAGCCTGTTAATGAGCCAAAAGCTGCAAATTAAAGTTAAATATTTGAATGTGAACATGCTTACATATACATGCACCACAGCAGCATCAGGTTACAGAGCTTTCCCATTCTTAGGCTATTACACCCCCACCCTTCTTCAGAGTCCTATTAACGGCTAAGATTACATTACGACGACGTCCTTGAGCCCCGTGTTGGGTGACCCCAGCAGCAGTGACTGCACAGGCACCTCTGTCTTTAAAAGATGATGCGAACCACCAACAAGATCACACAAGAGGGGCTATAGAGAGGAAAGAGTCCTTGTTTGACACTTTAGATGCTACAGAACACCACAATCATATCATCTTCACATGAAAAAAAAAAATCTAATAAGTCCTGGACCGGCATCAAACAGTGGACACTCAGGGGAATAGTGCTGCTTTTAGATGGAAATCTATCATTCCAACCAGCTTCATTAATAAAGCCAATATGCTACTTCTATTAAGAATAACTCCAACACTTTGATACTTCAGTTTAATTTCATACCTGTAGGCAAAATGTCTTCGTCATTCCTATCTGGAACGAAAGATGCGCATTCACAAGGCAGCATCGTCTCACTGGGAATTTATCATTTGGTATTCTAAGACTTTTCCTCTCCTTGCAGTTCTTTTACAAGAAAAACCTAAATGTAGGAGATGAAAGTCAAGGAAAAGGGGGAAAAGGGAAGCAAAGTGCTGATAAAGAGGTTTAACTGGAGTCTCCAAGGTTCTGCTTACGGGCGGGAGTCACTGATGAATCTTTTTCTCTGCAGCTCCTCAAACTTAATCTTTAAAATCTGAATGCAGACAACAGTAATCTTCCATGAAATCCTTACAAGACCCAATCATTTCCACTGATCCTGGTCTCATTTATGATCTGTCAGAAGTAAGACGCTCCTATGATACAGCATTACATTCCCAATACCTCAGCTAGCATACTGAGACCTTACCGTCCTCACCGGCAACTTCAGCTATTTAATTATGCCGAGGCAGCCGGGCAAATCAATCAGCTGCAAACACATCATATTGGATTTTATTTGATTATAATGATTGGCTCTGACAGAAGATAATATGTCTAAGGAGGGGGGGGGGGGGGTGAAATTAAAGGTAATTTAATTCCCAGGATGTAGTTACAGTGTGCTGTCGTTATGGGCAAAGCTGCCTTCTGCTCAGAGCAATATTTACTCTGACCACCACTCTGAATTTAGAAGGTTTCCTCTGCAGGTTTAAAAATGTTTGATTTAGACATGGTGAACCTAGACAGGTTTTAGACGAAGGAAACATGGAAATCTGTCTCTCATTGGTCACTCCCCGAAGTCCCTAAAGACATGTCAGTAAAAGAGCACCATTACATACATAATATTTGATGTTTACATAAAACTGGACCATTTACAAAGTGAGATCAGACTGAAAAAAAGGGAAAGTTTTAAAGGGAATCGGTTTTCTCATAACAACCCATGTTAGCTGCAGAGGTTGGAAGCTGCTTTTGATGCAGGAAAAGTTTTTTTTCCTACATGTCAACAACTGTTATAACACTCAGTGTTATACTTTGGAATAAGGTTCTAATATAAAACCTGCCAGCTCACCAAAAGCACTTAAAACTCTGTTTGGCATGCATAAATACAGACTTGTCGGCCACTTTTGGCTTCGGTGATGCATCTTTGTAGTAAACAAGCAGAGCCGACTCCTGGCTGTGCTGCTCAGTTCTATTGAAAATTGCTGCAGCCAGGCACAGGACTTTACTTTGCTGGCCATAACATGTAGCCAATCACATATGAAGATAGACTAAGATCATATATGATGTGAAAGGAGGACACTGAAGACATGAAGTTTAGCGCTACAGGTTCACAGAGCAACAGAAATTGAAATGCAACCATGCTGCTGGAAAGTGAAGAGATGACCACAAACTGAAAAAAACAAGCTCTGATTTGTCTTTCAATGACACTGGAGACTTCAAAGATTAAAGCAGACTCTAAAATGAAAAGATATCTACTTTAAAGCTGTGGATGTGAGTTCAGCAGCTCATTTAAAGATTTGATAATATCCAACAAATTTTAGGCAAAACACTGAATACTATTTATTTATTTTTTTTACACAAACTATGAGGTTTAAATAAATAGAGGCTCCGAGGGACAACAGGAAGAGCCTTTTGGGAGGTGAATGATTTTAAAGAATAAATGAATGAATGACATTTCCCAGGAACACTATTCCTTGGCGTAGCATGTAGAAGAAAATACAAAAATGTGGTGGTAATGGGACGACGGAAACTACTAAGATGGTTCATTAGTTAACTTTTTACCTTCCTGGAAAAGCAAAACATTGACAGAAATTTGTTTTTGTGGTTTAGCATTTTCATGAACAATCATCAATAAAAACTATTTAAAATAAACATATCATCAAATGCATTCAGTTGAATAAAAAAAAAATTTTGCTAGGGGAAATTCACGTTGGCTGGTAACTTTTGGAATCTAGCAGCAGCATTGGCTGGTGGTTTAGTGCAGCCCTGTTAATGAGGATTTAATTACCTACTGTAACCGCGTAGCTTAAAATTACAGTTCTCATTTCATTTTATGTTCAATAAACTGATGTTACTCTCTAGGAAGGTTATACAATATAGTAAGCAACTATTTGATATTATGATGGCATAAAATGATGAAAGAATAATCTTTTGTAAGAAAATCATACACTAAACCTCCAGAATTGTGTTCCCCATGTCAGATTCATTTTGCTCTTTTTCTGTCTATGTAACACTTGAATTCTGTTTTTCACAGCTTTTCCGTGTCTGCAGAGGGCTGTTTTGAATTTTGTCATTGCAACCTCCTCTGTGGACTAATTATAAGATTTATGCCTTGGAAATGCTTCTGGCAGATGTGCTGCTAATCTATTGGTGCATCTGTCCCTGCAGTTTGTTTCCTGCAGCTCTATCAGGTCTTCATGCTATGAAAAACGTGTGTTTGCTGGCAAACCAGTTTTTATCTATAAATGCTGGGGCACACCAACAACAGTACACCCAGTTGACATATTTTCTGATGCCATCCAGTTTTGCAAAGAGCAAACACACCATTGCATCAGCCAAATCCAACTTTCACTGAACACTTACATCAGTGAATACTAATAATACATCCTTAATGTTCAGATGAGTAATAAAATGACAGTAATGTGAATTAGTCTGTGCTCTTTGTGCAGTCCTGTAGTTACTTCTTAACAATACACAATTATCTCATGAAATAAAATCGATTTTCTAACAAATCATTAACCATTCCTGCATGAAGCGGTCTTTGATGTTTGCGCCCTCTCTTAAGCTCCCTGAGCTTGATGCATGTGGAGATGGCTGAGGAGAACCAGGTGCAAGTGATCAAGTGTCCTTTTCTGGGTCCTTGATTCCAGGCAGGACGCCACAGTCTGGTCCCAGCAGCTGTGCATGCACCATACATGGATCAATAACAGCAGAGAGCCTGTATTGATTATGTGTGTAAGTGATACGAGCATGAGTGTTGTTATGGAAGAAGAGGTGGGACGTAGGTGGCCTGGATTAGAGTAACGGGGATGAAGCTTTGTGCCGACGCTGTGTGTGGGGGCTGGTGGAGCTGATGCTCGACTATTCTGTTACATGCTCCGGCCTGTCCTAAAGGGCTGCAGGTATAAAACTGTTTTCATAGAAATTTAATCGATCAATGCAGGATAACTTCCAGAATCCGAGACCACCTCCCTGTATTCCCATGTTCCAGTCTGACCCTTGCAACCAGATTGCCTCATTTCAATTGAAGTAAAATCTTTAACAAACTGGATCTCAAGTTGTTTTTTTGTTAGGAAGCAGCAGCTCTTTCTTAAACTGTGTGGAGCTTTTTGTGTTGGAAATTAATGCTTACTGGCAACGTTAATCATTCCATTCTTGTCTTTTCAATTAAAATTGTCCATTGTTCTTTTAGAAATGTTTTTTTTTTAAATACTTCAAAGTATTCAATAAGAAGGTCAGTGAAGCTCAAAGGGTGCATGGGCAGTCATGGCCATCGTAAGCATTTATTTTCATGTCTCTCGTTAATAGCGCTTCAAAAAACATATTTAAATCAGGATCAGACCCAAATCCAGAAGAGTAATGTGCATGTAGACATGAATTAATTCTACCATTAATAGAAAACGCATATAGAGAAAACAGTGTGTGGAAACAAAGTATTTACTGTGGATATCCACATTTTCTGAATGATTAAAAGATGCAAACAAAACAATATTTTCCAGCTTCTTGGCAGCAGTTTGTCAAAATGTCATGAAAACCATTACCATGTCCCGAAGCATTCCATTTAATATTTGAGAACGCACCAATAAAACCTGCTTGATACAACACATTGGCTACTTCTAGCTCATTAGCATTCATTGTGTCAAACTACTGACCCCAAAGTGTGCGTTTACTCAGCTGTGACTCTGATATTACGGCAGCTAATGTTAACAAGCGCTGGTGTAATCAATAACAGCTTTTGGATAATTCTGATTTGTAGATACAACATGCAAGAGGGCATTAAAGTGACAAGTCCATTTTTTTTTTAAAAAAACCTTTATTTTTCTATTCCTTGTACACACTGGGCCAGCACTTCCTGCAATAACAGAAACCCTGACCTTCCTGACCTTCCTGTCATCCCAGCTGCCATTTATTTACATTGAATGACTCTTTGCAATAGATAGTCACATGAAAAACGTCTGTTCCAACGCCAAGCTTAGTGCTCTCACAGGAATTGAATGGCTCCATTACCGCAAAGCTCCATGTCTGCAGCACCACCCTCCAAACCAGAGCTGAGGCAGTGTACAGCCGCCACGAGTGGAAACGATGAGAAACCCCAGGTTCAGAATTCACCCAGCCCCACTGCAACAGAAATGCTGGATTGATATAGAATCCACTCAAGTGAAATCTTTAGACCATCAGAAAGGAGAGATTTTATAAATCCAGCAGAAATCCAGCAATGTTTTAAATCCTTTACAAGAGGATTCCCTTTAGGAAAACTCATTTATACCAAAAGATAAGAACAAGTAGCAAGTTCTGTTTTTTTTCTTTTTGTTTTTTTTATAAAATTCTAACTTTTCTCATTCAGCAAACTATGAAAATAATTTCATCTGTACTTGTACCCTTCAATTTAGACAGGGCCAGTAAGCACTCCCGTGTGTTTTGGTCTACAGTGGCCACCATACTTTGGTGACGTCATCCAGGAACTAAAACATGCTACGGTTTATGCTAAAAAATATATACTAAACGAAGTCGTTTCGAGTAAACTATGGACGTTGCCCACTGATAACCCTTGGATTACATTGGACGAGCAGTATGGAGGAATATTGCCAAGTTTTTGTGGACTTCTTTGACCGGGCCCCGTTCAACATCACTTTATGGGCATTTTCCCAAAACGAAAAACTCCCGATATCTCCGGCTACATGATGAACATCATGAAAGGGTTCCAGAGTGTTATTCAGCATGAGGGTGAGTACAAAATGAAGGCACATCATTCTGAGGGCGGAGTATTCCTTTAAACTCTAATGTCATATTCATTAATAGATCATCAATATTTGATATAATTTAAAAAGACAATCTAATGCAATTTAAATATCTAATGAGATATTATAAGCAAGATAGACTTCATTTTAAAAAAAGGTAATGTAAGGCAAGGCAAGTTTATTTATATAGCACTTTTCAGGTTCAAGACATTTCAAAGGTAGGATACTTACCATCCTCAAAGGGAGTTCCTTCAGGGCTATGAGATTTGAAGAATAAAAAATTGGTTATTTATCTAACAGCTGACAATGCAACTTTTACTCCTTCAGAAAAATTTTAGTTTCTTACCCAAAGATGACTGCATTCCACACCATGATGTTGTTTTCGGATGGTGCCCCACTAACGCCAGCTGGAGGATCTTCTTGTAGCCTTGGTAAACCCAAAAGAACATTATAGTTAAATGTTGTGACTCAATTTGATAAGTTAAATTTGTTCAGTGTTGGAAAAAGGTCTGTCATGACAGCACTATCATCATTGAGAATGAGATAGTTTACTTTCATAATACAAAGAAATTATTTTTATAAGGCAAGTTATTTATTAATGTGATATAACATATAAATGGTTATCAAAAAGTGTAGGGCCAGATGCTTAATTAAGAATTTAAACTGGCATATTAACTATTGAATTTTAAGTGTTGTATTACTCTTTACAAGTCTGCAAACACATCTTGTATTTCTTATTCTGCCAAGTTGCATAATCGCTGCCTTACTAAATCCACACGAAAGAATTACGTGTCCTACCCACCTGTTCAAAAGGTTATCAAGCAACACTGCCAAAAAAATATTCTACGGTTCCACGTTTCAGCCATTATCTTATACTCTCAACAAAGCTTATGCCTGTAACAAACGAAGCCTCTACCAACACCTGAAAAGGCCTGTCCCAAAATTCCTGACCTGTCCTGGTTTTCTGAGAATGTGAAATATTCGTTTTCAGAGACCTACGAAACCTAAAAGTCAACTTCTACCGTGTTTGAGGACGTCGTAGCAAGCAGACTCACAAGATATGTAGTTACATGCATTGCACTGCCATACGAGGAAGCTTGCTTTAAATAAGGAAACAACTTCTTTCGTGAACAAAGTCTTTCGTTACATCAGGACTAGAAGCTTAGTTGATGCTGACTGCACAAAATGCAGCCTTCGCGTGCAAATATAGTAGTTTCCGCTTTGATATAGTATTGTTCTTTTTTGAAGGCAAAACCTAATACAAAATGTAATTTTGTCACCGTTACAAAACTTCCCTTTGTCACCGTTACCGTTAAGCTGATCAACCTGTAACCGTATAAATTCGGTGTCACTCGTGGGGAAAAGCCACGATTTCATTTAATGTTGATTTTAAATTATGCTTACTTGTTCTGCAGTAAATTTGTTTTCAATATATTTAAAATGGCCTTTCAAACAGTCCTTGCAAAAATTTAAAAGCTTCCTGGTTAAGAGTTGTTAGTGGTCGTAAATTACAACTGTAACATTAGTCGGCTAACCAGCTAACGTCTGAACTAGCACTGTTAGCTTCTTGACACTTCCAGTCTCTGAATACTTAACACAGAATATCACATAAATAATTCAGATTCACAGAAGCATCATATGAGAAACGACAGATACCTTAGAATAAGGGTATGCCATCATTTTAGACCTTCTGGATTATTTTAAAACCCGGGGATGAGATTTACCAAGCTAATGAATGCTAAGCTAATGATAGCTGTTTTGACAAATCAGCTAACCAACGTTATAGGCAAAATTTCTGACCAACTTACCGTTTAAAATCTCTCATAAGTCTTCTTCTAGCCGGGGTTGACATTACTTTACTTGAGAAATAGTTATTGACAACACAACTATGTTGGTGGGAGCTTATATGGCCAAAACCTTATTTTATACTTTATGTCTTTTTTTTTAACAAGTTCACAGTAATCCTAATCACTGGGCCGACACTTTTCGTCGCTCTCTTGATAACCCTGACTCTCCGGTTAGCTCAGATAGATTTACAGGACCATACCATTTACCAAGGGGCAGGGGGGGCGAGCGCAAGTAACAAATTATTTAGATATTTATAGTTTCAAAATACGACTACTAGCATGTAATTTAAATTATGAAATTGCTTTTGGTTAGTTTTGTCATGTATGTATGCGAAATGAAAATATTTAATACATTGCTTTGTTCAAAGATAAATGTGTACTCCCCTATACAAATTAAGGGCGGCTTCTGACAAAACGCTTGGCCACAGTGACGTGATGTTTGTACAGCGCAGCTATGATGAAGGTCGGTTCTGGTGACATGTGTGGTGTGGCCCTACACGTGAGGCTGTATTGAGGGCCTAGTACTTCCCATTTAGAGCAGCATATGTGAGCTGAACAAGATTTTAATTATTGTATATTATACTAATTTAATTCATGATTACATTTTCTTGGACTTGACATTCCCCAGATTGCAAAGAAGAGTGAGAGTTTGTCAGATACTTTTCAGGCAGCAGTTCAAAATAAAGAGGAAAAAAGTCAAACATTCGCAAAATGTCTAATCAATGTTGCATTTGAGTTGTTTTTATTAACAAACTGAAAACAAACAAAACTGAAATATTGGCAGTGCTTCAACACAGATGGGTAAGTATATTTCTAACATTTGCAGCATAATCAAACACATAAGCATAACATACACCTTTTCTTAAACAAAAACTCAGTTTTCAGTCATAATTTTCAGATACTTCCCCAGCCATGGGTGCCATCAGGAAAAAAACACTACTTTCATTGCTCAGTTTGACCCTCCAGTAGCTCTTAGGCGGATGGATGCCTATTCAGGCTTACATGACATTCAGGCTAAGACAGCCCGTCACTTTAATCCTTGATACTTTACGATCCATGGTAAAGAAGCATGGTGCTGAAGAATGTATGGTCATACAACTGCTCTGCTTTTACAGACTTCTGGTGCTCCACCTGGCTGCCCGCAGTGCTATTGATCTCAGGTGAGTCACTGTAGTTGTGTTGGCCAAGGAGCTTTCCTGCAGCTGGATCAATTGAGGAAAAGTCCTCACAGTGTCTCTCACCTCCCACTGAAAACAAAAGAAATTGTCAAAGGAGCATATACATAAATTAGGTTCTGATCAGCACTTGGCTCCATACAAATAAAAGCAGAATGGACTAAAAGAAAAAAGCTTGATTTTGTTTTGCACAATTTTCTTTACAAGCAGCTGTTTTAGATATAAAACCAAAAATGGATATAGGTCATTGAATTACCTAATTTCAACACGTCAGAAGAAGCCCTGCTCTGTAACCCTTCAGATTGCACAAAGTATGATCAATAAATTGTGAAATACACTGAACAGCCTTATGAAATCCCACAACATCTGACCCGAGACCTTGTTAAATAGGTCAAATTTTGATCTGTGGTTGTTCTGACGCAGTTTTTGATTTGACCCAATTCTGTAGGAGGAAAAAAGAAAAATAGAAACCATATTCCAGACATAGATATCCAAAACTGAAAATGACAGAATGGATTTAATTTATAAAAATTTATCGTAGATATAAAATGTTGATCTTTATAAAATTCTATAGAATTCACCGGAAATGGCTTTTTCTTTTCTTCTTAACCCAACATTTTCTGAAGAACATAAAAGAATAATCTTGACAGATGCACAAGAATACATGAAAAAACAAAGGCAAACACAATCCAATTTATCCACATTTAATGACTTTACAGTATTATACAAAAAAATTGACTTGCTTGGTACTAAGCTATGCATGTATGCTCACCTCCTGGCATGTAAAAAAGGGGGAAAGGAAACATCTTTAATATGAAATACAAAATTCAAGGAGCAGAATTTCCCTTAATCTTTATAAAAGTTTGAAAGAATGTATCTTACTGTGTAACTGTTCAATGCAACTTCAGAAATAAGCCTTTGCAGACTTAAGAACCATGCAATCTTTTTTGAGAACCATTCATAAATAACAGATTTTTAAACAATCAATTTGAGGGTATTTTACAACGCACACATGTTCCAAATCGGGCAAGTTGCCCAAAAACTGCTCACACAGTAAACTTTCACTACACTTCCGACCAAATAAACACAAAAACAGAAACAGAGGAATATACCAATGTCAAGTTTTGGACCTATTTACAGAATCGCTATAAACTACGCGCACAGTCAATCATCTTTACAGGCTACATTCATATTAGGATATGCTTTGGCATAAAGGTATTTTTAAATAGAAAGCAGCTTGAGTTAATGCAATAAGATAATTTCTGCAGGGTTTCTGTATTTAAGAACGTTTGCTGGAGCTCTAAATCTTTTGTAAATGCCATCAAACAAACTGATTTTAGAATTAGGGCTGGGCCTATTAAACTTTTCATAACAGATTTGCTTATCTGTAGAAAAGCACAATGAAATAATAATAGTAAGAATAATAAAACTATTTTTCTCAAATTAAATGCGTGCCACAAGTTCTCAGTAGCAATTCAGTGACTTTCCCACAAGACCAGAGTCCTCATCTACAGGGGAATGTCAAATTGTATCATGTCTTTGAATACAAGACTGCAGAAACTGAAGCACTAACGAAGACTAAGACATCATTTTCACCAATATTCTGCTGTGAAATTGTGCAAAACAAAATAGCCTTAAAGACTGAGGACTGAACTACTATTATCTGCATGGCTGAAACGAGTAAACGAATATATAGATATTTAACAAAGGAAACCAGTAATATCAGTTACATGGAAAAGTATAAAATACAGCACTTCCACACATTTCTACACACCCTTCAAAATGCAACTCACCATTAAATCAAGACAAATGTAATCATTTGTGTGTATATGAAAAGAAAAGAAAAAGTCAGACATTACATATGGGAATATAAGTGTGTGTCTGTTTGCACACAAGCACTCTACAGGTAGGCATAAGAGTTAGTGCAGCGACAAGGGGTCTGCATTGATGCCACAGTGAAGACCTCCTGCTCTTTAGTTGTGGGTCTTGGCCTGTCTTTTCCCCCTTGGTCCTCACTTTGATCCATGAGCCCTGGCCTTTGTGGAGGAGCAAACCCATTCAGCCCAAATGCAAAGCTTCCTGGCCCACCTGAGGTAACAGTTGCTGCCATCTCCACGTTCATACTCTCCATCTGGGGCTCTCCATTGCCACCTAGTGGCCCGTTCCCATTCAGCAACTCAAATGGCATGCACGTTCCTGAGAACAGAGAGAAAGATCACAGCTGGAAACTATGCTAAAACCGCTCTTGTTCCTTCCTTCATCCATTTAAGGGGATTTGGTCAGATTTTGTGAGTGAACATGTAGATCTGATATCATGCCTTTGCCTTGTTGTAACTAGTTTGCAAAATTAACTGCCTACACTATAAGGCTTTCAAATGATGACAAAGGATATTAAACATTAAAATAATCAGATTTTAGTCTAATAATTCAAACCAAGTTGTGTTAAGTGAAGTTGATTTATACCAGATTGCACTCACTGTCCCCACCCTGTATTTAGCACAAACAAACAGTCTATATAAGGTTATCTTTGATTATGACGTTCATAAACAGCACCTTATTGGGAAGTCCTGTCTCTTGCCTCAAAAATGCTATTTATCTTAACATAACGCTCTGTCACTTTGATAAGCATTCTGCAGCGTGCAACAGTGCATGTCCAAACTTGTGAATGCCCATATTTTCCCTTACACAAGCAAAAACAAAAAATTAACATAGGGACCTACCATTAGGTCTAGGTTTCTTCCCTGGGTTTGCCTCCATGCCATCAAAAGACCTCTTTCTATTGGGCATGCCATTCAAGAAGCTGCGTCCCTGGATGGTGGGGTGAGCATGGCTCCCATTCTGGCCATTCAGAAAAGGCCCGTTATGGGACTGAGCCATGTTTTGTTGGAGGTTCTGGGCATTGGCGAGAATTTGAGCGCACTCCTGGAATCCTTGTGCGTGGGCCAGGTCAGCAGCGGTCAGCCCACTGGCATTCCTCATGCTGCACAACAGGAAGGACGAGTGTTAGAAGCTCTCACTGTGACGTTTCCATTTACACAAATTTAAAAATACTGAAGACAAGCCCAAGCACGCACACACAGGCATACACATACAGACTCATTAAGCAGATATTCACACATAGACAATCACAGATGTATAGAAATAGCCTGTGCTGCTCTACCCTTTCACATCATCTTCATGAGAGATGACGACTGATCCCTGAAGGATCGCTTACATCTTACACTGAAATCATTTAACAGTTTCCGCATAAATAGGGGAACCGATCAGTTGCAAAAGGACATGATCAAGACAACTGAAGACATGCACCAATTTAATTTAAGGGTCATACAAAGCAATCCAAAAGGCTGAACATCCAGATCAGTTTGTCAAATAAGATGCAAACTCCAAAGGAGATCATTTCTGTAGGCATCGTGATGGATACTGGGTTGAAAATGGTCCCGTCTCTTGCTTCCAACGCTGATGCAACTCAAGGATCTCTGCAACAATGCATCTGGTTTCAAAGCTGTGACACAGTCCTGTGCAGACGTTTACTTGTTGTAAGGAACAGGTAGAAAGCCAGCACTGATAACATGCTACCACAATGGAGACTGGCATTGCAAAGAGTTCTTCAGAGCCAAGATAGACCCCATTGTTCTTCATTCAGAGGAGACAAAGATGTATCAGCTGCATCCTCAGGAGAAATCCCATAGAATTAGAGATGACAGAGGTGGGGATAAAAGTAAGGTCAGCTCTCAAACACTGGAGATCCATAAGTCTCATCTTGGCACAAGACGCAGTTTCAAGAAAGATGAAAGAGAATTAAAAATAAATAAATTACAGCAGCAGTGCTATAAGAACCAGGTGCTACTATTCATGACTCGGATTACAGTGTTCATTTGTGCTAATCATGTCCAGTTGCAGCAGGAATAAAGTGATTTTCTGATTGCAATAATGAATGAGCAAATAGTGACGTTTGACATTCTTTCCTTCAAATTTCCGGACAGTGAAAGTTAGTATGAAAGCACTTTCACCAGTAAATAAAACTAAAACAGGCAGCTGATCCCATCATCGAAATGGAACCGGGCTAAATGAGAAAAATCTTCTTCTCTTGTTTATTACTGTATGTAGCCAGATCTAAAAGTAAAATTTCTTCAGTTTCTATAATGCCAATGAGCTCATAAATAATAAAAAGCATAAAAGAAAAAAAAAGGAGAAAATCTCGCCAACATATTTCAACATAATGATGATGGAAATTTCTCCTGTTTTGCATTAGCCTATTATAAAACAATAGTGCACTTGTTCTAAAATGTCATAACACTGCAAAATGGTTTCTTCATACAAACAGCTAAGTCTTTGTTAAATAATTAGAGCTACTGGCCCACATCCAATATTGTCCGTTTGATTACAATGCAACCAAAAAGCATGAAAAACTTCTCCATCTGCAGGCCATGTTGTCAGCATCCCAAACGCTCCAAAGTCTATGTAATACTAAACCACTGTATATTAAAGTTTTAGATTTAAAAATGACTCCAACATTTACTTTATTCACTGTTAAAATTTTACTGTCAAACCGGATTTATGGCAGTTACTGTTTGCTCATTCATTTTGGGAAGTATTTTCTCATTCTTTTTATTTTTTTCTTTATCTAAACAGTAGTGCAAAAGGAAACATTTAAAAAAAAAAACTAATGCACATGAAAAAACATTTTATAGTATTGAAGTTTTAAAAAATTAATAACAAAAGAAGATCACACATTAACTTGTTGCACATTACCCGTCCCCTTTAAAATTAACGCTTCCAAAAAGCAGCAAGTTTCATGAGAGTAAGTTTATCCGTAAGATAAGGTGATAAGGTTGCTGGATGGGTCTCACCAAGGAATAAACCATTTTCATCTCCCATTAGCTGCACTCAATAAAAACCATTAAGGGCACTTAAGACTTTCCATTAGCAAAGGAGTGAAACAGATGAGCACTGATTAATAAAATACCAAAAAAGAGGATTCTGAAGAAACTCACTGTTTTATCCTTGTTTCATTATTTTGTTACATGTTAATCAGTACCCAAGGTTCTTACCAGAGGAGGTTAAGTGCGAAGCCTCTGGACAAACGTCAACTTCATAACAAATCTCAACGTATCCTCCCCAAATCAAATCTCCTTTTTTAACACTTAAAGATCAACTTACAAACTATTAACTATCAAAAAAAAGGTACGCTTTTGACAACAATTTTTTTAAAGGGGTGGGGACAAATGTATAATCTGACAAATGAAGACAATTAAATCAAGTTTAATGTGGAAATTTTAAAAACATTTAGAGAAAAGTATTGTTTCACCCCAATTTCTGCTCTTATATTTCTCATACTAAGTTCATAAACTTAATGAGTAACATGAATTAGTTCAGAAGCTTTCCTCCTAAATGAATAATTCTTACATAACTGGGAAACAACTGGCCTTCTGCATTACCCTAAAAATTCAAGCCAGTATTCCTTTAGAGAGACCCACCATTTCCAGTAAACACTGATCCAATAAAGTGGATTACTGTTGATACCAATTATCCAGGTTTGGGGTTGAAATTTGAAAAAGGAAGCGTTAATTCGTTGTAAATGCCTGGTATGCTTTGCTTTTCAATCCTAAGCACACAATATGCATCTTCTCTATCTATTGTCTAACCTTCCAGAGGCAGCCTATTGTCATGCTACATGTTGACATGGGACTCACGTGATTAAACCTGTCCATATAAAGGACTCTTATGGTTAGTTCAAAAACAAATTATAAAAATAAAAAAAGAGCTAAATACAGGAACAATCATGGATAATAAGCAAAGCATGCAGGTCTAAAACTTTAGTTTTGATTCATAAAAACCTAGCATTAAAACCAATCACCGCAAGAAATACCTCAACAGTTTGCCAGTGTGTAGATAGGAAGCGATAGTGAGAACACTCAATGCCACAACAGTGCGGCTATCCCAGGGAACGGGGCAGACTCAGCAGTGTCTATTCTCCCCCTTTCTAGGATTACTTGAAAAAACCAAGTCATTTCCAATTCAATGGCTGCAAAACATTAAGATGTACGGTTCTGTTTTTGTTAACAGTATAGCAAACTTTTTTTTGTAACTTATTGTCACTTTCATAAAGGAAAAGGTGACAAAGATTAGATGTCAAAACAGACTATGATATTGTATAGGGTTAATACTGTGACATACAAAAACAAAACATTTCTGTGTATAAAGTAAAATATCTGATACAGTGAAATGACAGTGAACAACCATTGCAACAGGATGATGTTAGCATTAAACAGGTCAGTACATGATGCTATGTGAATCTAACCCATCTCTCTCATCTACTGTATGCATGTCTGCGCTTCTCTTGTCACTGGCAGCCTCCAACACTGTCCTACCTGCTGCTAACTTGCTACTGGATCACCTTAATATTTTGAGGCTCATGACAGATAAGAAAAGTCATTTTAAGAAACTTTGGAATATTGTTGCATCAGCAGGACAATAAAAATACATTTTAAATATAAATCTAGTTGAATATCTGTTATTTTAGTTTAAAAACTAAATGGTTAGAGCATTTTTGGAAGAACTATGTTAATGGAAATGTGTATGAGGGGAAAGGGCATTAATTCTCTTAAACCAAGGTTTAATGAAAATGCAATATAGCATTTGACTCAAAATATTTAATCAATTTCAGAGTTAGCTGTCAGATGCTCTTTGGCCACAATTGATCATGACTGAGTGACTGTGTATTTGATGAGATAGTGTTGGTCCTATGAAAGAGTCAAAGAAGGATCCATTTAATATCATCGTTTCCTCTTCGCCTCTTCATTTCCAAACATCAAAAGGCTCAACGGCAAGCATAAAGAGTAGTAAATGACTTGGCTTGCAGGAGTTTTAAAATACTTCCAAAGCATGGATACACACCATCATCTAATTTCTTCTTATAAAAAGGAGCCAGTCAGATGGCTTGAAGTTTTTAAGAGCAACAAAAGAGCAAGAACTACATGAAGTACCATGAGGGGAAGATAACTGAGAGCCAAGGCATTTTACACAAGAATCCTCAAAGGTAGTCATCGCAGTGCAGTTGGTTAAGGACAAGCCCAGCAAAGAGAAGTCTTCAGTAATACCAAAGGAAAAAATAATACTGCCAATGTGTTTATCGTCCATGAATCTGACAAGTATTCATGATAGATCCTCTTGTTTAACACGTCTCATGGATGTCTGTCAAATTTCAAGATGAGGGAAAAATTGAAGTTATAGACTTATTTCCAATGAAATCGTTAGCTCACTCGCTGGAAGTTTCAGATTTCTTGCTCTGGAGGGAATTTCAGTGTGGATGGGAACACAAAAGAAATGAAACTAACTATGATCAAATAACATCAGAGAACTTAATTGTTAGGGGAAACCTGAAAATTACTTTAAAAAAGGAAATTTAACAAAAATGAAATATATTATTATTTATTATTATTATCAATAAATATTATTATTAATAATAATAATAATGATGTGATACAAGTTTGCAATTTGAGTTTAGCTAGACTTATTATAGAAAAATAGCAAATGGTATCTTTGTGCGCAACAGTTACAAAATTGGATATATATGATTTTTATCATCTTTTTTTGAGATTTATTTGCAAATATAAAATATATTGTTATGTATTGTTTCAAATATAACAATGGTGTGGCTAACTAGTGAACATATCAGGAAGGAATATTAGGAAATAACAGGAAAGGGGTGCCTAATTAATTGCACAAAGTACAGCTACAGTCACATTAAATTGCAAGTAATCTCTTAGATTTTATAACTGATAGTAATTATGTTTCTAATTTTTGTGGCCATTACAACAATTAAATGGGCAGCAAGAGCAAAAACATAAAAATGTTTCTATGTAACCATAGATTATATTTTAAATATATGTCCTACTTTTATTAATTTTTTCTATAAACAAAACAAGTATACTTGGATTGATTTTACATGTTTATTAAAATATTAATACAAATTAATTAAAATAGAAATGTTTTTAAGATTAGGCTTTTAATTTTTCAAAAACCTTTTTTAAGCAATATTTTATAAAACGTATATTTACTCAAATCAGTTGACAGTGACTGATGTGTTTGGTTTGATAAATAAAAACTTTTTTTTTTAAAGTTTGTTGTCTACATTATCAGATATTCTAAGTAAAGTGCCCTGACATAAAAGTACAAACTTTATTTATCATATCACAATTTATTTTAAAAAAATGCATGGATGAATCAAAAAGGAGAAAAACCTAAAGCTGGTTAAAGTTATGAATGTATTTAAAACTGACTAATTTTTTTTAGATATCTTGTCATGAGCCTCATTCCCACCTTGCGTGCTTTAGTTTTCTTCCAGTTGTACCCCACTACATTTCTGGATCATATTTAAAAACAATAAAAAAGAATTAAAAAAGTAACCACACTTGATGATGAACTAAACTATCTTTGATCTGTAGGAGAAAAAAAATCATATTTTAATCATAACAAATACTCATCAGCTGATAACCAAATGCACATTACACAGAGTCAACAAGGTTTTGCTTTTCTTTTTAAAACATATCTGCACGAAAGCTGTAGATTTAAATTTGGTCAGACAGCTCAAGCATCCAGGGGGTTAATTTTACAGAAACTAAGCTTCAGCTATTTATTCAAAGCTAATTGTTTCCATGCTGAAGTCTGAAGTGTAATTAATGTGACTTATTATTCTGGTCAACCTTCATCAAGAACAAGATTTATCTAAACTCATGTATAACTACAAATAGATTTTTTTCCATTTATTATTTACCAGATACTCACTCCAACTATGACTTGTATATTTCACACCCTTTTTAAAAAGGTGTGTCAGTAAAGTTTGCATTGCTAACTCTTAGCAAGAAAAACAGTGTTCACATCAAATTAGATTACAGTTGTCAAATACAAATTCTCGCTGCCTTCATTACAAGAAGTGCCAAATAACTACGAGTGAACAGCATTTCACGGTGCCTTTAATTTCTTCACTGCCGATGCCAAGCGAGCCCACATAAAAACCAAATGTAATAAACTGCAATCATAAACCCCCTGGTTGCTTGGAGTCTTTCTGCTTCAATTATAAAATTAAGGTGAAAAAAAGACTGTTGCAGAAAAAGGAAATGCAAATAACAGTTTGTCTGAAAGAGCGCAGGGTTTCTATCATATTAACTGAAAAAGCCCTCTAAGTATACATCTTCATACATTTTGTATAAAAGTTAACACTACGCACTTACCGAGCATTGGTACTTTAACAAATAAATTGGTTGATTTAATCAGTTTAACTATTAAAGCATGACTGAGTAAAAGCAATTTTACTTCAACAACATTTACTTAAATGAGCTGCTTATATGATCTTTTAAACAGTTAAAAACACATCCTGCATAGTCATCCAATTGTTTCCAAACTAGTCCAGCAGCTCAATTTAAGAAACAGGAAGAGTAGGTTTTGTCTGTGCACCTCGCATGAATCAACAATTACAAAATGTTTTTCTATTAAACAAGAACGATCCTGGCACAAGACAATCAAAGAGCTGCCAACTACAAGTGTGGTTTTAGAAAGTTACAATAAAGGCAGATTATAATTCTACATTTAGCACATATAATACTTGTTGTTTTGAAAGCTTTGAGAAATGGGCCAGGAGCCAAACAGCCTAAGAAATCTGATCTAGCAGTTCTCACGGAAAACGTTAAATATAGCAAATAAGCGTTGATACATTTTCTTTCTATGCAACAGGGAGCCTGTAGCTTTCACAGGACAGTGAAACGGCCTCAGAAAATGAGACAATGTGCATTTGGTCATCTAGTCACGCTGTATATGTAAGGACATTAACAAAAACAAATGTTAAAGAAAAACACACTCTAGTTTTAACAAAGATCATGCAATATGACCTACTAAGCAATAAACAGTTTATCAACCTTTACATTACGTTGTTCTCGTGTTTGTGTAATAACCCGTTTTGGATAAAGCCAGCCTTTAATTATCTACTTTTATTGAGTTGTGCATCTCAAATCAGCACAGCTAAAATCAAATGTTCATCTTCAGATAAAACTAAAGGTACTCATTTACCGTTCCTTTATTTGAATACATCTTTGTGACTAATATTACACACAGAGGACAACTTAATGTCAATTGTTGCAACAATAAACAACAATTTCCAGGTTTAAGAAAATGTCACATTTTCAAGGGAGCACCATCAATTCTATTAAAACACTATATTCCTGATTAAATAGTTTTAAGATAAAGATTTTATAAAAATCAAGATATTTGTATTGTAGCAATATTGCTCATACCTATCCTTGTGAATATCACTGGTATCTAAGAAATCTTCACCATGTCTGGAAATATTCTCAGGGGTGTTAACATTTACATAGGTTTGTCTGGTATATATTTATTTTACCAGCAGACAGACCAACACTGCAGCAGGGCAAAGTAGTGTTTTTTTGTTTTGGTTTTTTAAGTTTCAAAAGAATGAATTCATCATTCAGCTTGAGTTATTGTTAAATTTGTGTTGACATTTCTTCAAATGTAAAATACACTGATTTAATCTTAAAAATGTAAACAGAGCAGACTCCTTTAGGAAGTGGAGTAAAACCCACAGAATTAACAACTTTGCATGTTTTGCAGAGTTATGTTTGCAAACACTTTGTTCAGATCTGCACAGTTAACTTACAGATTAGGTGCATCCTCTATTGTTATCTGACTGCATCTCAGTAGGAAGCACTTACATATAACTTCATCTCTGCTCTGAACTCTGATTGATGGTGATCCCTTGTAAAGGTGGAACTGAAATGTTGGATAGAACAGAGGAAAAGAAATGTGTACGCAGAAAAGATCACAGGACTTACTCAGCTTTCGCTCCCTGAATCAAGAGAGCGTTGATACAATCCAGACTGCCCGCACGAGCAGCCTTGTGGATGGGCGTCTCGCCCACATAGTCCTGGGTGACGACAAAAGCAGAACTAGGAATCAGTTCTTCTTTATTCGAGACTCAAACTGTTTCTGTTTCCAAAATAAAATATATTCTCTGTAACTTCCTTTGAAAGAAATATTTCAAGGACATTATCCCGAAACTATAACGGAGAGACTCTGCGGGGCAGAACTTGAACTTTTCACCCAGACTTCATCACCGCCCACACGCACATTTACAATTACATTTGTCAGAGTGCAAATGGAAAAGAGGAGGGGTGATAAAAAGCACTAAGGCGGTCTCTAACCACAATGTAATCCAGGCCATACTTTGCTCTTCGACACTCGAACACCAGTCTGGCCAGAATATTGTGAATATACAGAGAATATCACAAAACCTCTAATTTTCCTCAAGTATTTATTCAACAAACGCTGAGAAAATTCAAAGGCAAGCAAGCTACGTGCTTCATTATGACAACAATATGTTATGTCATTGTGACCTACTAATCCAATCTTTTTTAGCAGCGCAGTGGAGCATAAAATACAGCCACAGAGTATGAGTCTGTGCATGACATCCCATGAAGAAGAAAAGATGACAAGCGAAACACCAAGCAAATCATTTAAGGGAAAATGGGACACCACCCATGATGTGAAATACAGGCCAAGTGGAGGAGTAAATAGCAATACTGCCAGGCCATGATCCCAAGTTAGAATGATCCTCTTTGATGGGATCATCTGAGTTTAGCTACTCACTCTTCTGTGCTCTTTTCATTCATACATACATCAGCATTTCTGGTTACACATCAGCCTTTTTTATGTAAAAGTGGTTGTAGAGCTGCATTCACTCTGCAGTTACTTTGCTTCATCTAGTATAATCAGTAAAAGACAATGTGCCAAGAAAATATCCAAGAAAAACCTTGATTTGAACCTTTATGTCTCAGTGAAGAGTGTGCATATGATGTCTTACCTGTCTGTTAATATCTGCACCAGCTTGAAGTAGCCATAACAAACATTCAGGGTGGCCCCCAAAAGCAGCAATGTGAGTGGGCGTCTGTGCAAACCTGGAGGTAACAGAGTTCACGCCACAGCCCACATGAACCAGACGCATCACACACTCCAGCTGTGAAGAGATAAAAGCAAAGTCAGTCTTATGACATACTCTATTGCTTTTTAAGAGTGTGCATGTACAAACAAGCGCAGCTGAGGCACAGAGAAGCTATTTCTTGGAATCAGTCTTAAAAGCTCTCACTTTGGGCATCCATCCAGTTTCCGTGCAAATTAATAGTTTGTCTCTTTGTAACGTGTAGGTTGTAAAAAGACATTAGCATAGTTATTCACTCTGGGAGCTCTTTCAACGTTTCAGTGGTTTTAACGTTTCTTGTAGTATCCACGTTTTTACATTTACACTCATATTTCCACTACTTTTTTTCAAACAGAGGAAAAACGTTTAAAATGTCAGTAAAACTAAGTTTGAGTCCACTGACATTAGTTAGATAAGCTAACTAACGTTTTTATTTCTAGTAACGTTAGTTTTATATCGCGACGGCACCATAAAACGGCCTTTTCCCGCTCAAAGTGAGCTCATCCTCTTTTAATAAATCACTAAACAATTCTCGCACGTCAAGCTTTTTTTTTTATCGCAGGGGGAAATTGTTAGAAGGGAGGAGTATGCCTTCATCGTAAATGATCCATTGTCTGGCTCCGCTTAACGATGGCTGCGTTTAGTCTTATCAGCGAGCAGCAGGCACCAGGAAATGGCCGAGACCGAGCTTGCGCTGACGCTCATTGTGGATACAGTTTCATTAACATTATCCCAGTTGCTAAGACGTTTTTCCAGCCGCCGGCTACCTTTCCGAAATGAGCAGCCCAGTGTATGGGCGTCCAGCCGTAGAAGGTGTCCTCAACAGCGAGGTCAGCCGGGTTCGAGGTGCACTGAAGGAGGGAGCACAAGGCACCGACGTCTCCATCTCTGCAAGCCCGATGGAGAGGGAAGCGGCTGTTTAAGACCTCCTCGCTTGAGAATCCAGACTCCACTCCCACAGACATTGTTGGTAAAAAAGACACAAATTGATAACTAATAACTGACTACTTCCGAAAAGACAGTGAAGTCCCAATCTATTGTTTAATTGTGCGCGCTGACGGTGAGTATGTCTATCAAGGCACACGCCACCCTGACTACTGAGTGTTTCTGCCTGACAACACAAAGCACACAGACACAGCAGAGCACGCGCCAGAGTGAAACTTGAGAGCCTCAAAGAGAGAAAGCCGCAAACTCCGGACTGGATCTTTCATTCCACATCACGGCCTTTTACAAGGTGGGACGGGAGCGCCATCTTGTAAGGAATGCTCTCCCACTACCGGGTTTTACCAGGGCTGGTTCTGCTTGGAGAAGAAGGAAAAATGCACCACTGAAAGCAAGCGCTTTGTATTAATCATTATGCTAAAACTTTAAAAACATTTATTGAGAGAAGTAAATTTGAATACTTCACACTGAACAATGTTTTTAATCTTGTGGAGTCATTTATAGTTGATTTTAATGTGTCACCATACAGATAATAAAGATGTGTTTTAGTATTTGAAGTTCCATGTTTTTTTCCCTTTTACTTGCGATGAACAGACATTCAAGTTTTTTTTTTTGAGTGTTAGAAGTACTGGAAATTACAATTACACTAGAATGATATGTTACTATCATTTTGTTGCCACAAAGACCATCTTACCATATTACTTCCTCTTTTGACAACAAATCAAAATAAGTTTAATTGACTAGATATAGATTTGCATTATCTGTTATTTGCTATAAAAGATTTCACCCATGAATATTATTTTCCAAATAAATGTATTAAACTGTACATGACATATTTTCCCATATTATATTGCCATATTCTCATATTGCCATATATAACTGTTTGTGCCACACCACATCATAAAATTGTAAGGTGAAAAAATAAAATCTCACTAAATCAACAAAGTAACTTTTGCATTAACTACTCCAACAAATATTAAATCAATTAAATATACATAAATGCGGCTGTGGCTCAGTGGATAGAGTCGCCTACTAAAACAGGAGGTTGGCGGTTCGATTCCACTCCGGTACATGTCGAAGTGTGCTTGGGCAAGACACTGAACCGTAACTTGCCTTCCGATGTGCCTATCGGGCGTATGAATGTGTGTGAATGGTTACTTCCCATGCACCCAGTTTGTATCAATATAGGTGCTGTGTGAATGGGTGAATGAGATATGTCATGTAAAGCACTTTGATTGGTCTGTGACTAGAAAAGCGCTCTACAAGTACAGTCCATTTACCATTTTTACCATAAATGATCACAACTACTAGAAGAAAAAAGAAAAGTTAAGATCTGTGCACTGACTGAGCACCTGTGGTGGCACAAAGTCTGTCACAGCATCACATTAGGCTTCTGAAAAGATAGCAAATTATGTCACCTCTCCTGTTTGTCTGTTTTATACAAATTGGAAAATTGAAAGAGGATTTTAGTTTTTCCTTGTCTATACATACAGTACAGTACAGTATTGTATAGTACTAATGCCACATCCGTATGCCAGGGTTTTAGATTTGTCCTTGAGGGGAAACAAACAAACAAACAAAGAAGAAAGAAAGAAAAATGAGTAAATATTTCTAAATAAACTGATAGTGTGCTGCAGCAGACTGCAGCAGCTTGATACTACGTAAGCTTAACTGCCAATAACCTGTTCATTTTTACCACCACTGCCTTAACCTCACTGATTAAGATGGGGATGTATGTAAAGCACTTTGTCTTGGACCTGAAAAGCGCTATATAAATAAACTTGCCTTGCCTTGCCTTGCCTAAGATGATGTAGTTCACAGAAACAAGACCATAATCTCACTATCCTAATGATGTTTCACTGATTTGATCAGTCCACCCAAAATTAATAAAATGTTAACCTGCTGTTCATTCAAAACTAACATTGTTAGTGTTGCTTTCTTTATACTGCTGTCTAGTGGCGGTGATTGGACAGTGTACAGAGCGGTGGAGTGTTTGGTAAATTTCCGGCTTGCCAGTTAGGCCGTGGACAAAGAACATCTGAGTGTCTTGAACTACCAGGACATGATATATATTTGGATTTGTGGATTGGACTGGCTTCCTATTTCATCACAATGGTATCTGGGCAGTTGGTGAACACTGAGGGAGGATTCTGCTGCACCAGGGACGTATCAAAGTAACATGTGTGAATGCCAACATGCAGGATTTTCCCAGTACAACAGTGCTTGTTTTATAATTAACATAATTGAACTGAATCTGGTGGTGTAGTCCAGGGTACGTGGGTATGTGGAGTATACCCACTTATCACTCAGTCAGCATTTGATACTTGGACCTACTTGGATTGGATATACCTGCCAACCTAGCTTTCCTTTTTTCCCCTGAAGGATAGTGAAGCCAAGACCCAGCCTACTCTGCCTCTAACTGGCTAGTTCTTACTGTCTTTAATGGTTAAACTGGATAACTTTAAATGAGGCAAGAGGACAGGTGTCAATCAATGGCAGAGTTGGGCAAATGTCCTCATAAATGAACATCAACTAGCATCTCACATGATGTTAGAAATGCTACACCACTGCTGTGTGGTATGACAGCCCAACACTCTGTCCTCCACCAACCTCAGTTGTCAGGCAGTGTTCAGTTTTTATGCTCCTCACATGTGGAACAAACTCCCAGAAAGCTGCATTTCTGCTGCATGTCAGCAGTTTTAAATAAGGGTTAAAAACTTTTCTATTTGCAGCCTTTTATAATGAGTGATTTTTATTTTTTCTGAGAGTTTCTTTCTTTACTCCGGCTTCCTCCCACTGTCCAAAGACATGCATGTTAGGTTAACTGGGCACTCAAAATTCTCCCTAGGTGTGAATGGTTGTCTGTCTGTCCATGTTGGCCCTGCGACAGACTGGCGACCTGTCCTGGGTGTACCCCGCCTCTCGCCCGTTGATAGCTGGGATAGGCTCCAGCACACCCGCGACCCACTTGGATTAAGCGGTTCAGAAAATG